>VZTT01072119.1:32595-54708 GCA_013400855.1 Buphagus erythrorhynchus
GCGCCTCCCCGCACTGCACCCCAGCCCTGGCTCCCAACGTGCATCCCAGCCCTGCATCCCAAACTGCATCCCAGCCCTGCCTCCCAGCCCTGCATCCCAGCCCGCAGCTGCAAACCGAGTTACCTGCCGCAGGTGTGTCCCACCACCCCTGGGAGGGGCTCACAGCTCAGGAGCGTGCAGGAGAGGAGCGCTGCAGCCGAGCCCTGCAGGAGCAAAGGCACAGCTCTGGCCCTGCAGGAGCAGCGTGCACAGGCTGCCACTGCAGGATTCACCACCTTTGCACCTGCCCTTTTACTCCTGCCCCTGCACACACACACACACACACACAGACAGAAGAACATGCTGGACAAACACAGGCAGCTCTTCCATCTCATCTTATTTGCACCAATGTCTTGTGATGGATTTCATAAAGCTTTTGTAGAGCTCAAAGTGCAGGAGAAAATAGATAATTTGAGGTAGAAATTTGCTACGTATTTGTCACCATGCTGCCCTAGACAAATCAAAAATCAAGAAACATGCTCATAGACAGCTCCCCCTTAAATCCATGCATAACAATTTGTACTTTTGAACAACTGGACAAATGATTGAGGTATGGCTTTGCCTGAAACAAAAAGATTAATCCCAGTTGGTCAAAAGCCAAGCAATCACTATGAAACTGCAGTGAACAGAACAATACTTCAGAGCAGGCTATATGTTTATATACTGCATTTAGCATAGGCTGTAACACTAAAGATCATTATTTACATTTTTACTGTCTTTAAAGGTCTCTAATTTGCACTACAGAAAGCAAAAAGGAATCTAAAGAAAAGTGAAATTATACATGAAGCTATTTATTACAGGTAAAATGTTTTCTTTACTCATTTACAGCACCTCAAATATGGTGTAGATAGAAAATCACGAGAAACTGCACCACTCTGGGGAAAAGATGGAAGGAGGCAGTTCTAGAAAAAGATTTCTGTCCTATGGAAGACGCCCCTTTTTTGCCTGCATATTTGAGAGACTCATGTATTCTCTTATTTCCTCTGCCTCACTTGTCTACAAGATGACAAGTGATGCCCAACTACTTTGGCATATCATATTGCATTGTGTCATTCCACCACCTGCCAATGCCAGTGGCCCATCAAGCCTGAAAAATCAAAAGCAGCAATTTGTTAGAAACTGGGAAAAGAAAAAAAAAAACCACCAACCCACCACATTTTAAGCCAAAAATAGAAACATTCATTTTGTATTAGTAAATAGACCATGAAATATTGATCCACAAAAGTAAGTGAGCATGAGAAATGTATCCATCTCTTAAGCAGATTCAAGGATTTAGAAGCTTTTCAGTATTTGTGTATTGGTAGCTGTATGGAAGACAGCATCTCTCTCAGATCAAATATGATTCTGCAAAACACTGCTGCTCTTTATACTTTCCTTTAAGGGCAGCAGACCTTGTGATGAAAGAAAAGCTACAGAAACTACATGTTCTAATGAAAATATTGTTATAGAACAATAACCAAACATGTAGTTATCTTTGCTGGCAACAGTAAAAGGCAGTGCTATTAAAAAAAAAGTCTGCCTGGATCTTCATTTGTTCTTAAAGATCAGTGCTAAATCAAAGAGAAGTATATTTGTTATAGAAGCACAGAAAAATCCTTCTTTTTTTATACAGTCCACATTTATCAACAAAATCATCTCTCAGGAAAAAAAGAAATCCCTGTTTGCTTTGCTCTGCAGAGAGAGACAATACAGGCAGAGAAAACAGCAAGTTTACCAGTACTAGCCAAATTATAGCAATTACTTTGAAAGGTGCTATCCTCTGGGTAATTGTTTTGTTCCTTATAATGCTGCACAAACACTCCTCACAAGAGTGTTTGCTTAAGATCTAATCCCACTCTGTCCTGGAGCACAACTTGAGATCTTTACTCAGGCAAATTTTCCCTTCAAAATCCTCCACACTGTGGCCTCTCAATTTTGTCAACAGCTGCCATGTGCAAATTGCTTGGTGCTCATCCTTTGTGTTCAGCTGAGCTAACAAAGCCTGCTCAGAGGCTCCTAGCCCAGCTTCTACAGGACTGGGACTCTGGCAAAGCAGTTTGTGATGTTACCAGATTCCCAGAATGAAACTGAATTTTGTGTCCCACTAGGGAGATGGGGAAAGGAATCACCAAAGCCATCTCCCCTCAAATCACGGCAGAGGTGTGTGAGAAAGCAAGCACAAAATTACAGAATAAGAAAAGGTTACCAAGCCAGATGCTGTGAAAAGGGCATAACATTGAAAGAGAAGATTCTCAAAGCACAGGGTGGAGCAAAGCTAAGGGCAAAATGCAGAACCACCAGCTAAGCACGGTGAGAAATGCAGGATCCCACAGAAATTGGGAATGCTAAAAAAAGGCCAGAAGCACTGCAGGAACTGGCTCCACTCCAGGAAGAGCAGGAACCAGGACTCCTGCTCACTCAGACAATTTGCTGTGAAGCGTTCTGCCCAGGAACATCTGTGTGGAACATGATGGAAGCCTGCACTGTGCAAATTGCACATACAAATGAAATGGGAAGTGAGACATAATTAAGGTCAAACTGTACAACACAGGGTCATTAGGGTAAAATTGTGCCCTGTTTTTCCATACTGAGCAGCAGATCAGCCTTTCCAATGACAGCCAAATGATTTTATGGGATACGCAGTTTAAAAGCGTCTACAGCAACCACATCCACACAATAAATGCTCAGCACAGTGAATAATCGAGTCCCTTTATGGTGTCAAAGATGGACATCCATGGAGTTCAGTGGAACAGGTACCCCTTAGCACACACCCTCAATCACACAGCCAGCACCTCCCTGCTGGAAGCACACCCCGTGGCCAGGCAGGAGCTCGGGCAGGGGAGCTCATCCCACAGCCTGCCCCACAACCTCCCTCTCCTTCACTCTCTCAGGAAATTGTCACACTGACAGTGCAGAGGGACACATCTACTGGATCTTAGTAACTCTGGGCAGGCTGATCTCAGAAGTGCCACTTTTATTACAAACTGAACAAAATGCCCCACAAGCCAGAACAGCCCAAAGTACAATATTAACTCATGCAATCATCTCTTAAGAGTTTGATACTTTAACAAATACTGCAACAAAAAGTAGTCCCCAGACTATGACAACATGGCTTTCATATGACAATAATATAACTAATTTCAAATGTGGCACGTATGTATGTTTCCTATTTATGTTCTGGAGCAGAGCAAAAATTATTCTGAAATACCTCCAGCAGTATGTGTTCATTGTACAGGACACGTAAATTATTTTAAGGGAATAATACATCTCCAAGGACATTTTAATGGATTAAATGTCAGGAATGAAATACTGCATTTCAACTTAGCCAGGACCTTAAAGAATGAATACAAAGACAATTATTGAGAGGTCTGAAGAACACGATTGATTTCTTGCAATTTAAACTCTGAGGCACTTCATGCACTCAAACAGAATTTCTATTTCAAGTTTTCATTACAAAAAATTATGAAGTATGCAAAGATATAATGATGACAATATTTTAAAGTTTATGAGAGAACTGCAGAGTGTCTGATTTAAAAGGAAGTTATGTTTTAGAACTGCATTTTAAGCACAGAATTTTATGCTCAATTACTGTGAAATAAATTACAATTATGATCTACAGTCCTTTTAGCAGTAGCTTGATGGTCCTATCCAAAGCCAGAAATTAAATATCACAAGGAAATAAAAGGGACAAATTCCAACAAGAGCCCCATAAAGCAAGAAGTTATACATTTGGAAGGTGCTGTGCTGCAGGCAAATGGCTGCCAGCATTCCAAATCAAGCTGTGAGGCAACTGCAGATGTACCTGTGCTCAATACAGAAAATATTCTCACACAGACACACCCCTTAGTTACAATGGGATTCTGACTGTTATAATGGCACTTGGATACGACTCTTACTTGAAAAAAAAACAAAAACATATAGTATCTAATTTAATTTTCTTACAGAAAAAGAAATATAAGTCATTACTTGCAAAACATGCACAAAATTCTCATACCACACTGTGTTAGAATACAGGGTATGTGTAAGTTGCCTTTATAAAACCTGTGACAGTTTTTAGAGCTTCAGTGCTGTTTAAAGAAAACATCCAAGACCAAAGGCAACAATAAATAGGAAGAATATGGTTCCTATGAGAAGTAATATGTTCCATTTCATGGATATTACCCAAACATCCATCTATTTCTATCCATTTGGGACCATTGTCATCAACACGTGCACTCTCAGAAAACGAAAAAATAAAGCAATTCTCCAATAAAATATAGTTTTATAAACAGATTGCTTACCATCATAAACACTTACTAAATAGGCAGGACTTTTTTTAAAAAAGCATTTTAGCTCAAAACCATCACCAGCCTTCTGTATCATTACTACTGTAAAGATGACAGCTCTCCTGTGATTGCATTGGTGGAGTTTCACAAGGTCTTCTTGGGATTTGTGACATTGTGAGGGATGGCCCAGTGTCACAGCAACAGAACACCAATAACAGATCAGGGTCACCCACACGATCCTTTGCCCTTTTGCTTGAGCTGACAATTCACAGTGAACTGCCCACTGCCTCTCCAAACTCCAGGCAAGTGGGTCATTCCCTGCAGTTGGTTATCCCCAGGGAGCAGCAGGGGCTGGGGGAGGCAGCTCAGCACAGAGCCCCCGTGCTGGCTGCTGGATCAATGGGCAGTGTCAGCAGGCTCCCACTTAATGATGCTGCAGCCAGCGCCAGCCCGCTCCCGGCCACGCTTACCTCGGGTACCCACACACAGGACACAGGGCTCTGCAAAAGCCAAGTAATTGCCTCACTTTGCAGTGCGAGGAATTTTTTGTTAAAGGCATACACCTTGCATTTTATGTTCCCAGAATCAGTCCTTAGATTTGAACAAAGAAAAGATGTTCACATTCACAACGGTGCCATGTGACAGCCAAGGGCAGCCAACAGCATCTGTGTCACTACAAATGCACTTACAAAGGTTTCTATAAAGAAGAATGCAGTATTTTGTAAGCCTTACTTATGTATGTGTAAATGTATATAAATTTCACATTTATGAAACAATTTTTACTATTGTTTTAACGTGAGAAGTGTTTGGCAAACACACAAAATCACCAAAAAAAAACAAAAACCAGCCAACAACAAAAACCACACCACACGAAAATACAACCACAAAGCATGTGAACCCTTGTCCTGTTTCTGTGATAAAAGGATGGAGCAGTTGAAGTCATCTCTGTATCCATGTAAGCTCTGGAGTGGAACAACTGAATTATGGAAATGGGGTAACTGTACACAGTTCTTCAAATTACTGATTTATTATTATTGGATGTTCCATGCAAATTACCAACAAAATCTCTCCCACTCGAGGCAAGTGTTCAGCCAGGCCCTGTTTCAGCCTCAAACATGCAGTCCAGACCTCTCAGCTAAAGGAGAAAGGACAAGGGGCCTTTCCTTTGAATTCAGCCTAGTGCATCCTGCAGCTGAAGGCCCCATATTTCCAAAGCCAGTTTCAGAAGCCACAACACTAAAAACACTCTCCACAGTAACATTTTAGGACCCTTTCTTCCCTGCTAACTCAATAAATTTTTTAAGGTAGTCCTCAAAGTTGTCTGATGTCTGTCTAGCAGTGCTTCTGCCTTCCAGCTATAGGCAACAGCATTTTAACTGCTCACCCCAAACTCAAGCAAGACATCCTTCTTTGGAGGTTGGAATCAGTGCAACTATGCTGTCTACACTTCTGGAAAACTCTTTCCCAGTAAGGAAAAGCACAGCAGGAAGAATTTTACTCCTAACATATCACATTATGCAGGAATCAGAATCTAAAATAACGACTTTTTCCAGAATGAGGAACAAAAATTATTATTGATAAAAATGCTTCCTGAATTTAAAAGTGGTTAAAAAGTTAAAAAAGCATACCTAATTTGGTAATTACCTTCTCAAATATTCTCCCACAAGAGTAAAAGCTCTTACCACAAAAGGATCTGCAACCCCTTTTTTTTTTTTTTAACCTTGGAACACTTTTAAAAGCTCCAGTACAAGAACGATATACAGTCACCACCACCCTGCCAGACTGGTAACTGCTAAATGATATTTTGTAATAACAAGAAATCATTCTTGGTTTACAGAAATTGTTTCCTCAAAGAATTTGACAGATTTGAAACTGAACCTATTTGTCATATCCTTTTACGCTCCCAAGAAGTTTGTTGTCAGAAGTTTCAAGTTCTCATTTAATACACGGCAAAGTTTACCAAAAAAACCCCACTGCTCTGAAAGATGCCCCTGCTCTAGTCATTTTCCTTCTCAAATTTCAATTCTGATCAATCTCTCCAAGCAAGTTTCCAGCAACCCTTGAGTTTAAAGTAGCATTCCCATAACCAGCAGTGATCTGATACCTGCTGGCTTCATTCTCTTCCCATGCCATCCCCAGTGGGATGCTCCCTTCCTCAGAGCAGGCTCCAGAAAACAGAAGCAGAGTTATGTTCAGGATCTCACCTTCCCTGCTTCACCATGGTGGGCACAACTGTGATCTACCAGGAAACATTTAGCATATTTGAAAGGTAACAACTGAGAAAATCCAGGCCATAAGCACCACAGGACATTGGTATCAAGTTTTACTGCCAAAAGTTTTATTTTACACTCGAGTTGCAAATGAATATTGTGTACATGTCATATAGGATGCAGAAGTAATACATGAACATATTTGTTAGCAACAACAAATTTTCAGAAAATAAAACATCCTAACTTCTCTCTTTGTTCCAATACTCGACTTACCTTGTTGCAATATAAAGAACATTTGAGGAGTGGCAGAAGAACAAAGAATGGCCATAACCTGTAACTGAGGAGTTTCTGGGTGCACACAAGGCAAACAAGGTTTACAGCAAGGCCCTGGAGCAGGCTGCCCACAGGAGCTGCACAATCACCCTCCCTTGAGGGTTTCTAGACATGCTGAAGCCTCAAGCCCTGCTTGGAATTCAGCACTGCCTCGGCTCTCAGCAGGAAGCTGGACTAGAGACCTCTCAAGGTCCATTCCAATCTGAATGATCATAAAATTTGATTAAAGCACAATCAGCAGCCAAATGCAAACAAATCGGTGAATGCCTCTTGTTTTCCCCACTCCCAACAAAAAACCAAACACTCCTCTTTAAAAAATCATCTTTACAACAGTCCAGCATGACTGAAATCAAAGGAACAAGCAGCAAATTAAGTGTACTGAAGAAGACCAACACCACATTAAAAGTCCTTTGCATGATTTAAAATTCTTTTTGTAACAGCAAACACAGATTTTTTCAATTGCTCTTTACACATTGCACATTTGCAATTATCAGCTGTTTAACAATACCAAATATATTCCTAATCATTTTAAACTGGGAGCTCTCCTATCCACACTGAGAAAGTTTCTATTGGCCCTCAAAACACTGGCAGTGCCATACTGCCTGCAAGTGTCCCAGAGAAGCCAAAGAAACAGGAGCTGTCAGGTGGAAAGGAAGTAAGGAAGTAAAACAGAACATCTGTTTTATCCTGGGGACCATTTCTCTTCCTGTTTAAGACCTCTTACTATTGCTAGGGTTTAAATGAAAAGCAAGTGGAACTATCAAGAAACACTCAATAATTTCCTATTTTTAATTCCATATGACAGAAAATGGCAATTAGACAAAAGCTGTAAGGCCGACACCCATCACTAAGGCAGCTGTAGAAGAACTAACTGCATACTGTGATATAAGCAAGGCAACAAGGAATATAAAACCTGAAAAGTACTAGAATTTTTTTTTGTGTCAGCAAACAACTGATCCTCTAAAACAAAATAATTACTCTGGTGCAAATAAAAAATGCGCACCAAATAAATGCGTGTATACCCACACCAAATGTGACATTCATCTCTGTAACCCCCTGTTCCAAAACACCAAACTTCTCAGTTTTACAGAGATTTTTGTTTCTCAATCTCAACATATCTCAGGATAATTATGAGCAGTCAAAGGCCAGACAATTTGACCAACAGTGAATCTCTGCAAACACACAACCTTCCACCTCTGGAAGCCTGCTGAAAGTGTGAAGTCAGACTGTGCACCCACACAGAAAACCATGCACCCACCACAGAGGCAGTTTTGGTTTGGCTTTTTGTTAGGGTAGCATGGGTAGAGAAGCAGTAGAGCACTGAGCTCAGTCCTGCACCTGGAGGGTCTGGGTGGCACAGAACAGAGAGAAGCATTGTGCCCAACTCTGTCTCCAGCCAGGGAAGCTCTTAGGCACTTCCTTATTTCAAGTAACACTTAAAAGCACTGAAATCAAGTTGCTATAGCAAGAAAACAACTGTTAGCTGTATGTGCAGGAACAAGACAAGAAAGTTACACACAGTTAATACAAAGCAATTATGGGAAAAATCTCTTGATCTGAAATGCCAAAACTAAAGGCCCAAATTCAAGGAGTTTCGATGTACTTGGCGAAACAATCTATTCCAAGTCTACAGTACTGAAATAAGATCAGATTTGTGGGATTCAGGTCTCTTTAAAGCACAAAACAAGTAGTAATTTGGTGGTGTTCCTTCTTCAGCACACAAAACAGTGAAAGTCCAATGACAGTTTAGTCCTGTCAATTTTGATACTTTGAAGGGAGAAAAGAAGCCAAAATGACACAGAGGTTAAATGAGTGAAGATAAAAGATAAGAAAGAACAGATAGTGAAGAGGGCTGGACTCTGATACATCTAAGTCTGAGACATTTGATACGCAGGCATGGGAGAAGTGTCAGAGATAGAAAGGTTGTGGCCTTGGAAAATAGGCAAGTAAAATTGTCAGGGATGTTAGAAAATAGTCCTGAGAGAGTCAGAAATAAAAATCAGATCTTTGAATCCGAACAGGTCTGAGGCTGGCTGGATACTTAAAGGAATAATCTGAAGATAGAACCATGGGAGAACCAGACTGGGGGGAAAAGCACTGGATTTTTGGGACATTTGAATAAAGTGTAATATAAAATAAATCCAAGAACAAACTGGAGAGAGGGTTTTTAGGTACATGAAATTAGATGAGAGGGAGAGAAAAGGACAAATTATTAAAAAACAGAAACACTGATGATGATGGGTGCCATCCTCTTAAAGACAGATTAAAGAGAAACCTGGTTGCTACTGAAGGAAGAAGTAACTCGGTGAAAGGAATGAGAGGCATAAAAGATACAGAAATAAAAGGGGCAAATTTGCACAGTTAAGAGGCAGAGAAGCTCAATTCAGAAACAGATTCTGAGAATAAAAACAACTTTGAAAAGGATCTTGTCATGCAACAAAATCAGGATTGAAGATCTTGTATCAAGGACAAATGGAGAATGAAAATGAACAGCAGATCTGCAAGCAAGCTCAACAAGGAAAAAAAAAAGGTGAGATAAAAGTGGTTAAAAAGTCCATTTGGGAAGAGCATTGAAGCAGGTAAGGCAAAGCTGAGTCCAAAGCTGTGTTGTGCTGACACACTCTTCAGATATTCAGAAAGGCTGGACTGGAAATTAAGAAATTACAAGAGAATATGTCTGGAGGGAGGAATGGAGACAGGGCAGTGCAAGAAGCAGCCAAAGAAACCATGTACAGAGATAAAAATAAAGACCAGTGAGTCAAAAGAAGTGAGGCCAATGAAGGAAGGAGGCAGCAGTAAAGATGAAGGAGTCAAAAAGGTTAATAGACTGGAGATCCCAAAAGGAGTGAGTGACAGGGTAGAGGAGAGAGAAAGACAGATAAGCTGAAAAAGAGCAGGTAGTGATCAGAGAAAGGGAATTTAGAAATTAGAGATGATAAAGTGAACAGCATTTAGTAAAGATAAGGTCATGGGAATGATTGAGGCAGTGAGAAAATCTATCTAAAACTAGAAATCACAGGCACTGGGCTGGAAAAACAGAATGAAGAACAAAGGATTAAAGTACTGATCAGGGGAAAGGAACTGGGCTTGCCCACAGGGAGGGATGAAATTTGAAAAGATAGAAACAGTTTAGGAAAATCACAAATAAAGATGCAAACTAATACACACAAGACGCTAGAGGACTTAAAACCAGGTAGAGGGTAGAGCTGACAACAGGACTGATGAAGCAGAAGCCAGGAGTCAAAGAACTTTAGTGGTGAATATGAATGGAAAATACTTTTTAAAAAGCATCAGAGAAGGGAACAAAGGCTCAGAGAAGGGAATAAAGTTTAAACAACAACTCTAAGCATCTACAGTTGAGTCATGTTCAGAAACATAAGCAGCACCCCACCAGGGTCAGCACCTCTATTTCCTTCCTCGCCAGAAAGATTTCCTCACCCAGATCAAACCAGAGATCAGAAATTCCAAAGACCAACACTGCCACTGGCTAGACAATGTGGGGATATGGCAGGGTTGGGAAAGTTTTGACTATTGAAGTAGATGAAGACTGTTAAAAATTATGGAAAAACAGTGATTTGACCTCTGCCATCCAGCACCTTTATGTCTTCACAAAGCAAGACCTGAAGACCTGCGTTGACTCTCCCTCACATCACCTCCTGCTCCTACCAGCTCACACAGCCAATGCAGCATTCACCAGCACTCCAACTCAGCTGTTAAGATTCTCACCACACAGCAGTGTAACAGCAAAGATAAGAGATTAAGCAGACAGACTGCTGCAAACAAACATCACTGCGATTCTGGGTCCCATTCAGAGGTATCTGAGAACCACTGGCATAAAAGTTCTTCTCCATTTCCAAGCCTCTGTCAAGAATTCCACTCTACAGCTTTCCTAATCATGAGCATGAATAAAACACCAGCCTTCTCAGACACTTCTAATACTGCATTTCATCTTCTGCTATACTGGCATGCTTTTAAAGTTTCTGCTCATTACAAAAAGACAACACACTTTTATTGCCTGCTCATACAACTGGAAGCTGGATCATTAAGAGTGCAACAGAAGAGGGGAAAAAACCCAAATTATTCCCTGCTACCAAACCAGTGACACGCAGAGAGTATAAAAAGTGAGCTGAGCACATCATTTCTATCTACCCTACTGATTATTGTTTATTTGTGTCTGTAGATGTGGTTCACTCAAAATTACTGAAATTACATAAAAAACAGCTGAAATATAAACAAGAGCTCACAGGACTGGGGCCATAATGGGAGCTCTTTGTTATTTTTATGCTCTATCACATATTTTAATATGGCTTGAAAATAATTTTAAATTTAATTTAAAATTTTAGTTTAAAACACACAATATATTGGATGTAGTATTTTTAAATAATCTTTTAACAAATAAGACAAAAATTCTTTTTGTTTAGTGTACTGTCTTTTGTTACAGTCAAGAAATCTCACCTAGAATCAACTACTGGAAGCAGTAAGTTGTCCACAAGATAGGCAGCATCTATTGTAACATATATATGTATCTAAAAAAGAAAAGTTTGAAAAAATATCAGAGAAACACTATAATTTTTACATTACTTTTAAATACCTATATGTTTTATTTCTATTGGACTACTGCACAGCAGGGGAGTTTTCAAGACAAAGGGATTTTATGCAATGTTATTCAAAGCACAAAGTTCACTCCTGACACAAGTTAATACTGGAGCATCACTGAAATAAAAGGAGGAGCTGGTCAGACATTTTGGGTAGAAATGTAACATGTTTTCTTTAAAGTAAATAAACACATAATGCCATAGCTCAAAATAAATAGTGCCAAATGTTATCATCAACATATGAAAAATAGGATGGTGGTTTAGAAAAGAAAATATTTTATAAGCACAGAGCATACATTGGAGTGTTACAACAAGACTTATTTTTATATATTACCAGGTACTTTACTTTAGGGAGAGATTCTACAATCTCCACTTATATAAGTAGTTCTATTAACATTGGCTTTTCAATTACAGAGTTTGGTACCAGAGTCAACTGCACCATTCATTTCACAGATTTTAAGTCAGGAACAACTATTTCTTTTCCTCAGCATAATATTTAATCATAAATACTAAAAAACCCACATTGCTAAAAAATTTCAATGCTTAAGTACGCACATTTGCTAACTCTTAGCTCGTGATTATTTTACTCAACACACCCTTCCAGGGGAGGGATATCTATCAGTAGTCTCTGGCAGGAACAGTTCAATACTTTATGCATAATATTAGATACAAATAGCCTTTTTGCATTTGGGGGGTTTTTTGGTGATTTTTAAATGTTCTAGTATATTTCAGAAAAAAAAAAATTGAGTACTTGTGCATATTAAGAACTAATTCTGGGAGTCAAGCAAATATTGTGCTGCCTTTTTCAATTCAAAGCATTTCATTCTATGTCATGTGAAACACTGTTACAGAATACAACCATCATGTTTTAAATTATAAAAAATGAAATGCCATTTAATGAATGAAAACAAATCTAGAGGTTGCAAAATACAAACGAAAGTTTCTCAAATACTTCTTTCCAACAAACTGTTCCACTGAAGTTCTATAAGGTTGAGTGCACACAGAAGTGAGAAATAAAACTAAGGTTTCATACAATTTGTCCTACAAAACCTGGAAGTAAAAAATAAAAAAAGTCTGTATTAAGATAAGCTGATGATCTGGCACATACCATCTAAAAAACTCCCTTTGTTTTTTTTTTCCAAGCACAATTTTCATAGTATTTGCAGTTTTAAAAAATACAAAATCAAAAACAACCCTGACCCTCCCTTGAACACAAACTCAACAAATGTTTTTTTTATTCTTTGAGCATTGTAACAAATAAAAATTACAGCTGCACAGAGAAACAAACAAGCAAAAAAATCTGAGCATGCAGGGATGTGACTGCAACTAGAACCTAAATGTGTATATACATATTGCTGCTTTTATTTGAACTAACTTTTTACCCACATGAAGAAAAAGACTTAACTGACAGTAACAGCTCCTTACCTGCTATCATTGATAATAATTACCTTTTGACAGTTCTGTAAAAAAATTTCAGTCTTGAAATTTAAGGAATTTCAATCCACTCTCCATTTTTATCACATTTAAAAACAAGACACATTCCTTCCTTAACAATGAAAATATTATATAAACATACCCCAAAAGGCACTAAGGTCTAACAAAAATATTGAGCATTCCCTTTTAAACTAATAAAGTATCTGTAAGACAGTTTGTATATATAATTATTTTCCAAACTAAAGCGTGGCAACTTTCTCTTAAACATAAAAGCTATAATTTACTTCTGCTAAATATAAAAGTAAGTCTCAGGATACAGTAAACAAAGATCATATATTTATGTAGAATACATTTTGTGTTATCCTAGACTATTATATCTTTGCTAAAGATTTCAGTATTTAGAAAAAAAAAAAAAAATTTAAATATACTGTAAGGTCATTCAAATTATTTTAAACACAAACATCTACAAACAATGACATATACACAAACAGTTGGGAAGTTGTAACTTAAAGATCACATCTTTTAATCAGACCTGCTCAAAGGACAGCCACAAAAGAACCCTATTGGCTACAAGAAGCATCTGCATGTTTTTAAGACTGAACTATGCAGACTCCCGTTGCCCCAGGGCAGTGCTGCACAAGTCTATTGAAAACGACCTGATTGCTGAATCAACACCTTAAATTTTCCCAGAAAACCTGTGACAAATGTTTTGTGTATTATGAGAGACTAACAAAACAAAAGGGGATGTTACAAAAATTTCAGCATGATAATTTTTTCCTGAAATTATTTTTCCATTGCATTTGGCAAGCAGAGAACTAATTCTATTCCTTGTCTACTCTTACAGCAAGAACTGCAAACTACAACTCAACATAAAATATAATAAACTCCTGTAATAATTATGTTCCTCTCAGAACAAAGATTAAAATAAAGTTAACTGTGCTGATTCATACTTTCCATAAATTACTAAAAAGGTGAAAGATTCAGACATTTTGCTTCTTGATAGGAAGCCTAATATCTGTATCATGTGCAAAAGTGCAACTGTGTTTTAGAACTGAGGCCCAACTGAATACAATTTTGTTATTACAGAAAGTATACTTGAACCCACTGACACGGAAACAGTGGTACACAGCATCTTAAAATTACGCTTTACATATTTAAACCTGTTGTACAACTGCAAGTTAGTAAAAAATACAAAACCCAGAAATAAACAGAAAAGAACAAAGCTTGTATATAAACTGGTTTACAATTCAAAGCACAACAGTAAGCTTCAGATAATGACACGAGTGCAGCACACACGGAGGGGTGGGATGATGGACTCGCAGGCCGGCGCTGCTCAGCTGCTGGCGGTGTGCGCGTGCATGCGTTTCGCCACGTCGTACACGTAGGTGATGTCGGGGCGCTTCTCGGGATCCGGGTTGATGCACATATTAACCAACTGCCGCAGCTACCGGGGAGAGAACATGACAGCACTGTTGGTCTTCTTACAAGCAGGATTTGTGCGTTATCCAATTCAAATTAATACAGCTGGCAAAAATTAGGCAAACAGTGATTCTGCACAAGCACACAGCAGCCCTCCCTCTCTGCTAACACACTGCACGCAGCCGTGGGCAAACAGGTATGCAACACACTCCCCTGGCTTCTACATTTTGCGCCGCTGTCCAGAGAAACTGATGAGCAAATTTAAGTTCTAATCCTTTCAGCATACAACTTTAGACATGCATTTAGTCCAATCCCACATAATTTATAGAAAATACCCCCGTGTTTCTGGAAGGCTGTGCCTGCAAAGCCCAGAAGACTGAAAGGAGCACAGAGCGAAGGTAAACGAGGGCTGCTCTGCTCGTTCAGTCCTGATACAGGAGTTAGCCAGCAATAAATGGCATTTCTGCCTGACAGGGCCCAACAAACAAAAGGCAGTGGTGCTCCATCTAACACACAGTTAACCCCCAGAACCTCCTGCTGCCAGGAGCTACCAATATACACACAATTCATTCAGCCCTGAACAAATTAAACCCACTGAGGGCTACCTGCTATACCACCCTTGAGGAAATATCTGAACTTAGAACTGGAGGCTGGGAAAGTATTTGGTCAAGTACCACGTTATGCTGGCCCTGCTACTGCCAGCAGTAGTATGTAGTATTCAACATGTCTGCTGAAGACATGATACTGGAATAAAAAAGCTTTGGCCTACATCCCAATATGCCTTCCTTAGAATTAGATTGTTATTAGTGTTCTTTATGCAAAGAAGCACAATTAACAAATATTCACAAAAGCCTCTATCTGGGAATAAACAAATCACTATGACCAGAAAATCCCATTTCCAGAAACACCATAACCTATTGGGTCTTTTTAATAGGCACATTCAGCATAAGCAACCCAAAAGAGCTTCCACACCACCTGTATACTTTTCATTGCCTTCACAAACTGTCAGGACACTTGCAGGTTTTCCTCCCTCCACTGATATGCCTATGAATTTACGACACTAGAATTTAATATACTGTATGAATAACCTTCTGATAGGGCATCTATTTTAAATTGTGTGCATCTCCTAAGCAATTTTCAACGTGGAACATACCTCTTTCACACTGACTTACTGAAGTGTTCAATGCTTTGCAAAAACAACCAACTCTGAAGATCTTCCTTTATACTCTTAAGTAGTTTTGCTAAATCTTCCTAGATCTCCTTACAGAACTGGGGACAGTTGGGGAGGGAGGCGGAGGACACTCCAACAAACACATTGTGATCCAGTCTTCTACGACAATATCCCAAATTAGGTTTGGTCTCCCAGTTAGTACAACTAGGTAGAATTATTGAAAAAAATCTGTAATTATTGCAACTAACACAAAACGACCTCATCACCCTCATTATTCAAAAGTAACATAGGCTGCCTCTTTAAACATGCCATTGAAGAGTTTCCTTCCTGCTTTTTAGACAAAGAACAAGAAGCATTTTAAATTATAATTATACTTCTTTCACTTTTCTGAAGATTAATTTAAATGCATGGGAATAGGAATTCCTGAAGTTAAGGAAGAAGCACTGCATACTGCTATATAAAGCTTTGTCCATTAGCCCTTGCAGACAAACTGTACATAATGTACAGATTTTTTGTATTCAACAGTATAAAAATGATGCCATTAGACATCCCATTCTTTAGCAAGAAGAGCTCAATATTCAAAAGCAAGATAATTCTGAAGATAGTGGTCAGATTACTGGATTGAAAACAAACATATTAAATCGAAATAATCTGTAACAGACTTGCTATTTGAATTTTAAATACATTAAGTATATTCTGACTAATGGAGTTATAAAAGCCATCATATTGCTTCTGGCAGTCAATAAATAAAATACAATGCCAGTGGCAATAAAAACGATTAGCCTGCAATAACCCCCAAACATTTGAAGAACAGAATGCTGGAAATCATTAGCTACTGTAAGAAATAATAATTGCCAGCACGTAATACAAACATGCAAGCCAAACAATCTCCTGCAGAAGTAGCTGGTGGGACACAGGGCAAGCAGGAGGCACAGTAAAAGCAGAGATGAGCAGTTTGCCATGCAACACCTCAGAAAGCCTGCAGAGAAAACAGAAAAGACTGAAGAGCATCCAACACCATCAAGCCTGAAATTAGAATCAAATAAGCAAACATTTTGTGAAGAAAATACAGGTGTAATTTATCTGCAAAATACATCTAATCCTGAATATATAAATTTCTCTTTCTCTGTGAAGACTTTCATCTGTTCAACAGAACTGCATACAGTGAACAGTCTTCATAAAGGACCTTGAAGGGTTGAAACCCACATAGCCAGCACCAGAGAGGAAAGACTGTTCTTTTTCCCATTTTTACTAGCTGTTTATTAATACTTTACTGTTTGTAGAACAGCAGAAGTAGATCTTCAAGAAATTTACCTGTTCAGGACTTGAGAAGCCTTGACACAGACCTCTTTAAATGGCAGTCACTGCAATTACTGCAGTTCTCTCTTCCCTTAGCAGGTCCAGAATCTCAGTGGTAAGGCAGGAATGCTGAGCTGCTGTGTCTGAACACTGCACAACAACAGTGCAGATTCCTGAGAAATTTCAAAATCCTTGAGCTCTTTTGGGCCTTGTAACTGAACAGCAAACCCTTGGAAGAAGTTGAATTAATTCTGCTATACAGGATGAAAAGTTACATGGGAACAGAATCTTTCAGGACTGAAACTGGGACCACACTAGATGCTAATGCTTGGTTACAGCACTGATCCTTTACTCCTACAGGAATATCCATTTCAATAAAACTGAAATCCATCTGTCAGCCCCTCTAGTACTAATAAAGTTTCCAGTGTATCAGAAAAGCTCACCAGTGTCATGGGAAGAGGCACTGGGAGTCTAAAATCAGACTATCATTAGAGACAGAAGCAATTTTTCACTACCTGGCACAGACTGGCCAAGAGGCAGAGCAGACTGAGCCAGAGGAACCTCCTGTTGCATCCCCAAGCTGCAAACTTCTTTGTCTGCTTATTGTTCTTAACCTCCTCTGTGCACTTAGCACAGTGACTGCCTTTAGCCTGGAGCTTAGCCTGACACTGGAGCAGTGGGACACACTTTCTTTAACTTTAGCAGGTTTTTCAGCTATGAAATAAATAATTGTCACTCAAGTCAGGAGGAGGGGGGAAAGACAGAAATATGACAGGCAAGTACTTTGCATTGTTAGCCAGCTGAAACAGGAATTTTCATACAGGGAAGTTTGGATAAAAAAACTGCACACACCACCATTCTTACTCTGAATAAAACCTTCTTGAAGCCTTTTCTGAGTGCTTTTCTCAAGACCTGCTGGCAGCTAACACTATCATTGTGGACCTGCTGGCTCATTCTGCTTTCACATCTGGGTAGGAGGTTGGCAATGGACTTTAGAAGAAATGCACCTCAATCAAAGAGAAGATTTTAAAACTTCATCATGAAAGCAATGTGATACTAATATTAGCTGACAAGATTTTAAGAGTATTGATTGGAGGTGGCAAGGGAGCCCCAGCTTTGAATTCCCTAAAGCAGAACAGCTTTCAGTAAATGCTGAGTACTGACTCTGAATACCAGATGTTTTTAAGGGATACTAAAAAATTGAGATATCCAAAGTTATCAAGCATTTGAAAATCTTGGCTTGTGTCTACCACGGAAGAAACAGTTTGTGAAAATGCATCTCAGACTATTAGGATATCTAATCAAAGGTTTTTAACAACATTACCCATCTGTCCATCTAAAGGTGCATCTTTCTGTCACACTGTTCTCTGATGACACAGATGTCACACAATTACTAATATATTACTTTTACAGAGGTTTCAAAACTTAGAAAAAATGTCACACTTTAAAACTCACTAAAATTTACTTACAAGAAGTTTCTTGGAAAAGCACTAGTCTTATATTTCATAATGAAAGTACTTGCACTCCTATATTAGAGGATGCAGAGATCAATACTCAGTGAAGTTTTTATTTCAGAAAATTCTTTTTCATAAAAAATGAAGTGGGTTTTACTATTCAGTGATCCCTGATCTTTACTGCTCAACGAGCGTCCTTCCAACCTGGCTAAAGGTTTGACATCTCTATTTCCAGTAGAGGTGAAACATTTAGGACAGTATTCTAATATGACAGATAATACTTGTTTGTTTCTCTTTTTCATAGTTCATGCCAGCACAGTATTTTTTGTACAAGCTAAAAATGGTTTATTTTGGTGCAATAGGTAATAAATATATGTTTTCCACATACCTTAGTGAAGACACATACCAGAACATAAAAAATATTCCCATTACAGTTTCCATAACTGATGGCTTCTTTTAAGAAACTGTTTTCTTGCCTATCTTAATACCTATAATAGCTCTGATTCTCTCATTAACTTTAAGAATAACTTACATGTATTTTGCAGATAACTGGCTTATCCAAGGTGCAGAAGTACATGTCTGCTTTGAAATTAATAGAAAGTAACACGCTGTGCTTTGCACGTGTTCGCAAAACAAAAAACCTATATAGATGTAAGGAAAAGCTGGAATCTCTCTCCCCACCCAAACTCTACGACCTATGTGGGCCAGACTTTGATATTTGCCCCTTGGCTGGGAATCCACATCTCCAACTTCACACTTAGCTGCAGCGAAGTAGCCTTGCAGGCAGGCCAACTTCAACGAACCACTAGTGGTATCATCATTAAAATCCTGCTGAAGGTCACCATGGAAACCGCCTGCTGAGGTTTCGCTGCTGCATTCGGCATCTCCTAATCAGCTACCATGTGAAATGCAAATTCAGACAGTCTGAAAATTAGTCAAGAAGAATAGAGGATGAGGATGCAGATATGTGAAATATTCATGTGCTTCATGGAAAAAGGAAGACAGCATGAATGACACAACAAAGAACGGCCCCTGACATTCTCGCTATCATTTTGCATTATTGTTCACACCCTACTGTATTTCTAGGCCTCCAGTTCTGAAGCTGGTTATATGAACTGCCATATTTAGAGTCTACAATAAATAATAATTAAAAATGGCCAAGGTAAAATGACTAATCGGCAAACCCACAAAGAGCTAGAGCGTATAAATTACACAATAGATCATTATTTCATCCTTTGTAATGTCACCAAATTATCTTTTTTTTTTAAGTCCAGTTTGTTTCATAAAAGGGTAAAAATTGTCACTATAAATACAAAACAAAACACTGAGCAGTAATCTTTTATTAATAGTCCAATCACTGTCTGTGAATGCAAGAAAATTTAAGGTTCAGAGTTACAACCCCTACTCTATAAACGAAATTGTATAATGCTTTATGTTTATTAAAAGTATTTGAGTGCTTGTGTTTATTTGCGTTTTCAAAGTAATCTTTAATTCATGTAGTCTGAATTCAATTAGAATTGGTTACTAATACCTGTTCTTTGGTTTACAGCTTCTATCAGTTTGCCCTGTTCTTTTCAAAGTGGGAAAGTATTTCAGAATTGGCATCTCAGAACATTAACAAGCAAGCATTTATATTTTTTCATTCTGTTACACTAAGAAAAGTATTTATTTTGTTTCATTTCTTTTCATTTTAGAGCTTATAAAAGCAGCACTCCCCCTTAAATGCACTAATGACAGTAAGAACTGTTAGCTCTCAGCTTAAAACAAACACTGCTGAGATTTGCAGGAGTATATTGTTCAAATTCAATTATATTATGTCTGCCTGCATTTCTCTGAAATTTACTCTTAGTCTTGTCAAGAGCCACTCCTTGCAGAAGAACTGCTGTTCAATTTTACTGAACGGCACATCCCAGTTTTATAATGCAGACAAATGGGACCAGAACAATTTGTTTTTACTACTGAGTTACATTATATCTGTTTTAATGCAGGCCCCTAGAGGAACAGGACCAGTGCACTAATTTACTGTGCAACATAAACATGTATAGTTGTGCTTTTAGAAAAACACCCCATAGATGTAAGACTCTATCCCATCCTGGCATGTGGAACATATCACTGTGCATTCTGGGAAAGCATTTTGTCATACTTGCAAGGAAGCCCAATGAAATTAAGAATCTAACAGTGTGACGTTTCCATCATTAATACCCTCAAATATAAATCATGAGAGACTTGTTTTGACAGGAATATTTGAGTGAGTTCAACAAGCAAACACTTATAGGCATAATCTGCAAATAACATAAAATCACACGAGTTCATTTACTTCCCTGGAAGCGTGCCAGCTTACATAAACTGGGGATCCAGCCCATGAAAAGGAAAATTACTTACTTCCTCTGAATAGTGATCTGAAGGGAGAGGTGGGTAGTCACACTGTTCTATCTTCTTGCACAGAGAGTACAAGTTCATTTTATCACCATAAAAGGGACTCTGCAGTGCAGCCATCTGTTTAAAGAAAATGTACAGTTTTCTTTTGTGTTTTTAAGTAAAGCTATTTTGTCATAAAATCTGTAATAGTAACAAATCAAAAGTGATTCTTAATGACTTTAAATGCTCTGCTTAGAGGGAGCCTTGCAGTGATAATAACAGAAGTTCCAAAACTGTTTCTGTAACCACTGTATGTACTATTCTATGTCATACAACCATAGCTGGCACAATCCTTACAGTGCAATACTGGAATTGCACACTCTTAGGGTTTTATTAATAGACATGAGGGGAAAATCAGTAGTTTACAATATTGCTGAGAGTGGAGGGTCCTTGCACCACCAGAGACACCAAAAAAATCCAAATTTGTACTTTTCCTCGGAAGATCTTTGGTAAGAAAACACATAACTTTCAGGAAAATATTATATAGCCTAAAGCAATACATTGTGTAGATAACACTAGATAATGGTAGCAGATTTCGTAACCTTCCACAGCCATGACATTAGACTTCAATATAATTGGGAGTTTTGAAAGCAAGAAAAAGCTATCATCAATACTTCCAAAATCTCAGACCCAAAAACTTCGTAATTCAGGACATTATTCAAAAATATTAAAAAAAAAAAAAAAAATCCCCAAACTTCTATCAGAAGCAAAGAACTAGCACCTATGGCAATAAGTTAAAAGTGCAATACAAAACCAAGAAAATCTGTTGCAGAGCATTTATATACTTGATCAGCTTAAAACCAGCAATAATAAATTTACCCTTTATTTCCAGACAATGTTACAACTTGGACATTTGAGATGGAAACAAATGCTATGGCTAGCTGGATCAGAAATTTTAAAATTAATTTAATATCTCTCCGTTCTGTTCAAAACCTAAGAAATCTTTTAACTGCAGCAGCACGAATGCTGCTCTGAGTGCAGAGCTGCCCCAAAGTCAGTCACCCTTTTCTACATGTGCTAATAAGTTTGATTTTGGAAGGACAATGTGTACATTCCCCAGACAGGCAGAGTGTGTGTGAAACACGCTAGTCCATGCTGTGCTACTCAGTGAGCTTCAGCAGGGACAGGACAAGCTGAAAATGGCTCTCATCTGTCTTGTGGTCTTCCAGATAGCAGTTTAACTCTTTCATGTCTAAGCATTAATATCACTGGGGGAAATGTATGAAAAGAATTACCAAAATTCCCTTCCATTTATTTTATATCTCATTAATTTGCTCTCAAGTAGTTCAGTACTTTTTCATATTACCTTCAAGAAAGAATAAAAAATGCTAAAGCCCCCAAAACAAGTATCATGCTGCAGTTCAATACTACATTCCTCCCAATCTGTATTACTAAAATCATGTTAATTTTTGTATTTACATGACATTGTCTCTTACCTTAAAAAGAATGTTAAAAATGCAAGCTGAAGACCAAAAAAGAAAAGAAGAAGAAAAAAGC
>VZTT01072119.1:61097-74764 GCA_013400855.1 Buphagus erythrorhynchus
TATCCCCCCAAAATGACTGCCTAACAGCAAAACAAAGGCATAGATCTATACAGATTTTTATTTCAATTTTGTTTGAATATTTTCTTAAGCACTGAATCTTGATGATGAAACCAGCTGATTTCTGTCAATTCAAGTTGATTTTATTTTGAAACCAAACATCTTGCAACACCATCAGTGATTAAAATCAGCAATTTCTCTTTTTTGTACTCTGTGGTATGAACCTCACGTATTATTGTAACACAAGGATCTGGTTTCACTTCTGCTCTTCTGAATAGATGAGGCTAATTCAGAATTGATCTCAGTATGAATACTGGAAACAGAGATACAGGGGATATATAAGTACTTCCCCATCTGAATAATCAGGTTAAATAGCTTTAAGTAATCAGACAGTTAATTCTACTCTACTAATTTCCAAAAGTTAAGGGTTTTGTTTTGACAATGTGCCCTACCTTTAAGAAATGCTGCATGTCAAACTATGTCATACATTCCTAGCAAGTAGGGAGGAGGGAGAATTACTTTCCTACTTGAAGGGCCCAGCTCAGTAGAGGGAAACCAAGAATCATCTATCTCAGGTCAGGTCATCACTGCTGATAACCCATAATTTCACCTGATCTGCTCCTTGGCAAATAAGATGAAAACCCATACGAACTGCTTCTGTAACAGACAGGCAAAAACAGGGGTCCCCATGTGGTATCCTTCAATGGATCTGACCCCCTAAACATTCTGGGGAGACTTCCAGCTCTGGGAAAGCAGAGAGTGCCACAGTCCCTGTCCCTCAGCACAGCTCTGAGCTGAGGCTGGGAATGCCAGCAGCCTAAAAGGAGAAAGGCTGGGGAAAGGCAACTCGAGAGTACTGTGAGAGAGACATTTACTCTCGTAGGATGTTTGCATTCACCCACAACAGAGAATGGTCTTCTCCCTGTGAAACAATAGGCAACCAGATGGGTAGACCACAATGCCAAAATAACTACCAAAATATACAGGAGCAACTCTGTTTTCTATAATCAACATCAGTACTTTCATGGGCACTTAATGACAGATACCTTAAGATTAGAACTGCAACATTTGGAATTACACAGGTTTCATATTTTTATTATCTTACTGTTTTATTTCCCTCTTAAATTTATTTTAACACTCCAAGGACTTGTGAGTTTGATGCCGCTGAAAAATTTCAGCTGCATTTGGTATCCATCAATTAAAGCACTGGTTTAGTATATTCTGATGCTTTTTAGGCAGAATTCATCTAACAACAGAAATAAGTTTAACAGTAATGTGGTTGTTCACTGGCTACAGCAGCAGTGCCTCTGCTGCTCTGAGGTATCACACAAGTGGCTGGCAGTGAGTAATGTGCCAGAAAGAGGCTTCACAGAATCCACAGGGGGCAGCTGAAAACACTGAGGTTTGAAGGTTCATAGTCTACCAAAAGCAAAGGTAATTTTAACCAGTAGCTCTGGGAAGCCTGCTGATACATTAGGGGTCTGATATGACCGTGAAAGATTGATGATAGTGAAAAGCAAGAACAAATGTTACTATTTTACAGCATTTAGCCTAGTGTAACACCTTCACTGCAATACAGTCTGAAGCCCCCGATGACCCACTAGTGAAAGGAATTGAAATGAGTTACGTTACTCATGGAATCACACAAACAACCTGAAGATTCAGACATCATTACTACTTGTAAACAGTTTTTAACAGAATATGACACTAAAAATTCATTATTCTGACATTCAGGAACTACTAAAAGCATTGCAATGATCCCTTTAACACAGTGAGCACTCTCAGGACATAGCTGTGCTCCTGGTAAACAACTACCAGTGTGATTTTATGTTATATTTTCTTCCTGGATCTTTTTTCTATCAAGTGAAATACAGCATCCCAGTAGTATAGAGATATGCAACTTTCTGACTTCCTTTACTCATCTGAAGACACAGAAGTGGGACAATACAAGAAAATAAGCTAAATCATTGAGGTGCCTACATTTTTAATAACAAAATCAGTCACTTCAGCATTCTTCTCACTGCATTTGCAGACTTGTGATAACCTGCAAGTCTGAACAGTAAACTTGAAAATGGTCTGGGTCAAATACAGTGTCTCCTCAGAATCTGCTGCTGCTCTGGAGCTCCCTCCCTTTAAAGATGCTGTCGGTCCAGAAAGTGTTGATTATCCAAGCTTCTGTTACTGGCAGAGGGAATGGACATAATGAAAATCATGGTTAACATAGAGCAGGGAGCTGATTTGAAGGATCAGAGGCAAAGAATCTATTACAAGAAAGGGAGTTATGATATCAACAGTCCATCTTACTACCTGGATAAACATATAACTCACAGTGCATCTGAGTAAAGTTAAACAAGAGCATCAAGGAGCAGAACGGAATATAGTAAGTTGCTCTAATACAGTAAGTAGTTCTAAAATAGTTACTAGCTCTAAAAGCTATCAAGTATTTTTAGGCTGGGAGAAAACTGCCTGGTAAATGTTAAATCTACTTATACAAAACAATACAGTAGTTCATTCAGGACATTCAGGTTGGTTTAACCAACCACAGTTTTAAATATGGCCACATAATCATTACTGACATTTCATGCACTGGGATACATAAGTATCAGAACTCAGGAAGCGGGCTAAAGAGGCCAAATTTCAGTAACCAAAAGACATAGCCTATGTATGACTATGTTCATACAATCACAGCAACTTTGTAATATAAAGCTCAATACAACATGCTTAACAAGATGAATGTGGATGCTGAAGACAGACAAACCACATCACAAACAAGCAGCTTTCCAACCCTACTGATTCTATAATGTTCAGGGTTTTGTACTGATTTAATAGAGCTATAGGAGATGTCTAAGTCAAAGGCTCGTCTTCATGGACAGGACCCAAAATACTCCAGTTCTCCAAGGTAACTCTGCAACCTAGCCCACAATGTGCAAACAGTCCTTCTACAGAAGTCAATCTATAAATATCTTGAGTTATTTTATAACAACACAATAATTTATTTTCAGTTTTTAAACTACTGTAAGAGATATGTCAACACAGCTTCTTTGATGACTGCAATGACTCAGCTGCAGATTTCCCTGCCAGCCTTACTGTACACTCAGGGTGCAGGTTCTGAGTATGGTTGGGTATCCAAGTGGAGTTTATTCTAATGGTGCTGCAAACCACCACCTCACCACACCCTCTATTGCATTAGAGACCCATATGTGAGAGGAGAGTATTTGCACACATTTTCACAAGGTATTTTATTCTCCATAACCTGTGTGAGTTTATAGTCAAACCCCTCACATAACATAGTCTGTGCTGGGGACAGCAGTATCACAGAAATGACACAAGCTGTCAAAACACAGAAGAGCAGAATTCCATGCAGATGATTCTCTGCATTTGAGCATTTTAAGAAGATTGCAGATCTGCTCCTTTGCCCTGCAAGAAGGGATCCCCATGCTGCTGGCAGCTCCTGCCTGGACAGCACACTGTGCAGCCTTCCAGCACAGCCACAGCAGAGAAATCAAATACTTGTTTTTGTAACTGAAATATGAGAAGTCTTATCTTTACATCCATTGAATGGCTACCAAAGAAAAAAATGCACGTATCCATGACTTGGCCTTAGAATTGCCATTTCACCAATACAACCTGGCATTCAGCCATTAAAACAGCAGCAGCATGAAAACCCTAACACAGTTCTAGGGAAGGGAGTAAGAAATCTTTGTTGGATCATATTCCCCTTTCTAATATAAGGTCTTCCAGAAACAAGAAATTTTGTCAAGTTTGTATCAAATCAAAATACCAAATGTCTCTATTTCCTCTGCCCTTTCATAAGAAAGGTTTTCCATTTCCAAAAAGATATAGGCATGACAATAGAAAATTCTTGATAAAGCTGTATAGAAAGAGTTAAGAACATGAAAAAAAACCTGTCCAGGGCAGTTTTTTCATTTGTTTCAAATGGACCATCAGTAAAGATTCTAATTAAATCAGTATTATTCATAATTAGCAGTTAGAAGCTGTAGCTAATTAAAATTTTAGTACATTTCTTTATCTCTGAAAGCCTGAATCTAGTTTGCTACTGAAATTTTTATAAAGCCTGTAAACAAGTATAAATTGCTACACATATGTTTGTCATTTACTAGGTTACGTGCACCAAAGGTTTATGGAATCATAAAAAGATACAACTTTGAAAGAAATTTCAAGAAAACCAGCATCAGAAACTCCAGAAGAAATCATTTTAAGAAGTGGTCTCTGCTAGTGACATGACAAAAAGTGTCAGAAAGTCACTGTCTCCTCTGTAGCCAAAGTTAACAGCTGACACAAACCTTTTTTCTAGGCTGAATTCTGACATTAGGTCATAATTAAGAGGAAAAGGGAAAAGAGAAGATAGGGAAAAAAGAAAATAAAAAATAACTCCTCTACCAAGACACAGCAACTAACAGAAGAAACGAAGCTGCCATCCTCCTCTCCTTCCCCCACTCTCTGGATGACTCTTGGATCTGTAAAAGATGAGCTTTAAAGGGCTCAGGGGTTTTACACTGTTTTTAACTCAGGCGCAGTCTTCAGCTTTTTAAAATTTCCAGCTCAGCCCTCACAACTATTCCCCTGCCAGGAGCCAAAATAATCCAGGGTTGAGGCAGTCTGCTCCTCTTTAACTTCCTGACTTGTGCCTCAGAATGCAAGTGTACTCTCCCACCCTCACTGCTGATCTCTGCCTTATTCACAAGCTCCCACTCCTCGGATTAGGATTTACAGCTCCCTCTTCACTCCCCCTTTCCATTTGCCAGCAGGAGCAGAGCCCACCTACAAGAACCCAACCCAGCCTCTCCACAGTGCTGCCAGAGATGGCCACTGGCTCACAAGGGCAGCATGAACTTGGGGTGACACACTGTGCCCTGGGACAGCAGCACATCTCCAGTGTCACACCTGACTGACCTGGGCACATTTCCAGCCTGGGCTCTCCACTCCTGCCCAGTCTCCTGCTAATGCAAGGCTGCACTCTGTGTCTGGTGTTCTATGAACACCTCTGCACTTATGGGTTTGACCTTGCCAGTCTGCACCAAACATGGTCAAAATTGGAAGGCACAAAAGAGTGACCAAAGGCTTTTTGGAGGACAGGGAAGGAAGGATAGTGTCCAAAATTTCCTGTCCAAAATATTATATTATATTTTTGGTCATTAACACATGTATCACTCAGACCTCAAATGTGGTACAAAAGCAACAAACGTGCAATCAATGAACAGGCTCGAGTCCAGCAACCACCAAACACTGACACTTCAGTGAGGGAAAACAATGTTTTCTTATCTAAAAAAACCCAATTTAACAGTATCATGAACTGTATTACTTCTCTCTAAAGCTCATGTTACTCTATTTACAAGGATTTTCTCTTCTACAGAGATCCTCTTAGGCTCTCTGTCATTCATCCATTACCTACTTTAAAACTTAAAATATATGCCAAATACTTAGTTTTTCTTCTTTAAAGGCTTCTTAATCATCCTAGTACTCACATGCTACTCAAAAGATGCAAATTGCATGAACATTTTGTTTGGATAGAGATAACACACTGCTAATTTTGTGTGCTAGCAAAGAATAAACTGAGCATTTCAGAAGACTTACAAAAACAAGAATAGAAAAAAGCTATCTGAGAATTGGTTTTGTTAATTCTGATCTCCCCTCAACTACCTAAGCTTATATTGAGAAATGTCACCTTAAAAAAAGGAAGCTTCTCTGAGAGCCCTTTGAAACCATGTAACCAAGAGGTCATTAATGCTACTCATGCAGGCACACAGAATTACAAGATTCCTTCCAACACTGAATAAAGTTCAAGTCAATTTTTAAAAAATGCATCCATATTATCACCTTAATTTTTCCTAGCATTTCTAGGTAACATTATTGTCTTAAAGACTTGTTCAGAGGCAGAAATATACATTAAATTATGCAAACAAAGGAGGGAGAATACCCAAAGAATGCTGAAAGTAATGTCCCAGTGTTACAGCATTTCTGTATTTGTCCATGGTGCTGACCATTTTTTTACTAAGAACACCTTTAGGATCATATTTTTATTATTACTTTAAAATAGCTGTAGCTGGTCCCAGCCCTTTTCTTCCTCCTCCTGAGTGGACACAGTATTTTCACCATGTAAAAGACTCTACCTGTCTATTTGTACCTCAGAGAAACCTTACCTAAAGAATGTGCAGCTGTGGTTTTGGAGCTGAAAAATCGACCAAGTCCAAGATCTCCCAGCTTTACTACTCCTGTAGCTGTAATGAACACATTTGCTGGCTTTATGTCTGAAAGAAAAAAATATTTAAAAATTTAGAAGTCACAGTGATGTTGCAAGAAAAGCTACTCTTCTATTAATAATAGACCCAAAGAGGATTTTATTTACAGCTAATATTGGTAAAATTTTGACAGTTCTATTCAGAAAAAATGAGTCCAGAACATAGAATTTCAAATCCACTATTTTAATAGTACAACCATCACTCAAGCAAAGAAAACCAAGAACCATGGAAAATATTTTTTTAAAAAACA
Organism: Buphagus erythrorhynchus; assembly: GCA_013400855.1. Classification (NCBI taxonomy): domain Eukaryota; kingdom Metazoa; phylum Chordata; class Aves; order Passeriformes; family Sturnidae; genus Buphagus; species Buphagus erythrorhynchus. Next base: position 67,605 of record VZTT01072119.1, read on the forward strand.
AGCAAACAAACAAAAAAACCCACACCCCCGAAGTCCAGAAGCACATACAGGGGACTTAATTACAGCATTATATAAGCTACATAGAAGAACTTACATTAGAACTAGAAAACCTCTTTTGTTATATCTTAAGTAACAGCCTAAAAATGTTTTCAAGAACTCTAAAGCATTTCTCATCACTTTTGCTGATCAAATTACCCACAGTGGCATAACGTTATTTATTTGAAATAGATAACTGATTCTCTATAAGAGCAGGCATTATAAAAAAGAAGCAAGTTTACTCAGGAGAATGGTTATTTAAACTCATCAATGGAATTAGGCTGATCAAGTAGAAACAAAGAAAAATAATGATGTATACCCCAGACAGTTATTTTTCACAAGTAATATCCAGTTTAAGTTTTAATCCAATCCCTTAGAGACAAACAGCAGAGACTCTTATTCTGTGATTTCTAAGATACCTACCTTGTTAGTCTTCTAAATAAACTGACTTGTTATTTGTTTGGCAAGGGAGTTTAGCTCTTACTCTCAGGAAGAGCAATCCACCCTGGCCCTAAACTTACAGAGATCAGTTCACTTTGGTAAGAGGGGATTACAATTTGTGTAAGATACAGTAATAGGAATGGTTCATCACCCTTCAAATACCAGCATTTTCAGGTTTCCAGTAAAAAAGTTACAAAACCTTACAAGCTTTAGAGGAATACAGAAGCAATTATGCTCTCCTGCTATCTGACCCAGTTTTCAGGAGTTTGGATAACCCTTTGTGCAATAATCCAACATGGATACAGCTCAATTTAAAAATAGCTTTAAGTGTCACTGCTTTTGGTGTGTAACCATGGAATCATTAGGTTTGCCAGAAGCTTTGACCATAGTATTTCAGTTTAAGGAACTTAAATCCTTTTGTTTTGAGCTAAAATATACAGAAATTAACTAATATAATTATAAAAATATTAAAGGAAGATACTTGCACCCTATGGAAAGAACCTGTATTTTATGTCCTTCTCTTTGTATCATTCACACTTGCAGGCATCTGTACAAATGCACAAAGGGGAAAAAAAAAGGAGAAAGGGAAAGGCATTTGCAGGGGCAGGGGTATCTAAGCTCATATGCTAAGGGTGCAAAATTTCCAGCTGCAAATGACAGAGCTCAGCAGACATCGAGGGACTGCTTCTATCAGGCAGTGAGCTGCATTCTAGCACCGGGAGCCACCAACCTGAGACAGGTAATGTCACCTGAACCCAAAAAGTGACAGCCCACACACAACTCACAATCCCCTAACTAGAGGGATTTCAAAAAGGAAAAAAAAAAAAAAAAAACCAAACAGCAGATCTGAGAAGAAGCTATACTATGATTTGTTTTCTTTGACTCAAGAGTTATCAGGTGAAATGAAGACCACATCCAGACGAGACAGCAGCACCAAGGTTTAAAATGGGCCAAGGAAATTTAGTACCTGATGGGATAGCTGGCATCTACAAGGGCTGTTGGGACACAGAGATTGGAAATCGTGGAAAGGAGCAGAGAATTGGAGGAAATGCTCAAACCTGCACATAATCCAATAGAGAAGGGATTAGGAGAAGGGTCAGTACATCACAAGCGAGCAGGGCAGGAGCAGATAGTCTTTAAGACACCCAGGTGCAAGAGGTGTAAAGAATGGACTGACAGATCTGTGCATGCAGGTAACAACACTTGGGCAAGACAATGGGCAAATACAGAAGAATAAATGCAGGACAGAAGGTAAGAGCCTGAAAAATGAAGTAGCTATGGCAGGGTATCCATCACATACAGAACTATCACTTATTTTGAAAAACTTGCTATCAAACAAATCCCTACCACAATAAATGTACAACCACAAACTTCTCTCAGTTTTCTACTACTAACAAAATCTTACAGAAACATACAATATTTCAGCTGTCAAAATTGATTGCAGCCAGCTTAATTCTCACATAGTCAAAGGTTTAGTAAGGACAAATCATCTTTGATCCTGTATTACCTCTATGCATAACACGACGAGAATGCATATGTTCCAAGGCACTGCAAAGCTGAACAAAGTACTTCCAAACTGTTCTTTCGGGAATCAACCTCTTCTGTTTCTTAAAATGCTTAAAAAAAACATGGAGAGTGAATATTAAAAAATAAAACTTGCATAAAATGACTGAAAAAAAAAAATACAGAAAATCCTTAATTAAAAGAATACAAGAGGCTCACAACCTAATGAGAAAGCTTTAACAAAATGTCTTGACACAGAAAACCTTCCCCTTAAATATTAATATATGTATCATCATTGCATGTATATTAGTCAGTCTACACACAGAGCCACAAATAACATTAATGGAATAAAACTCCAACCCCAAAAAAGGATTTATACAGTATTTAGTACTCCTCAGTGTTGGACTAATGTGGTCAGAATAATCTAGTATAAAGAAGCCACAGAACAAATAAAGATCAGATACAAAGTTATGTGCCACAGAACATCCCAAACTAAATACACTTCCTTACACCAAAATTGATTTCCATACTCTCATTTTCTAAAAAGAAACAAACAAAAAAAAAGAACAGCAGTATCACACATTCACAAAGATCACATAAGAACAATTGGTCACATTAGTTTTAAAAATTTCCACAATACATGAAAGGGAACTAAAGGAACTGTGATTTCTGAGAAGTCCACAGTAAAGTAACTCCTGCTCAAATATTTTCTATCCTATATAAAAACCCATTCCTGCTCACTGGTAACATTTCACTGGCCTGTTCAAGCTTACACGAAGCAATTACACTCTGCTATACACATCATCTTCAAATGTGGTATTCAAGAACTGAGTAATAGTCTACCAAAGATACCTACTGAAAACCTGGAATTCAGCCAATGTTAAAATGCACAAGTTTAATCATTAAATTCTGCAGCTAAAGGTAAAAAGATTGAAAAATTGTTGCTTGTTTAGCCTCTGTTTCCAAAGAAATCACATTGTGTCAGGTTTTGAAGTTACACACAAGGAGAAAATAAATAAACATTAAGACTAGCAAAATTTTAGATGGAAAGCAAAGTACTTGATGTATTTTAATTGTGTGTACAGACAGACTTCACACTCATGCACGCCTTAAGAAAGTTCACATAACAAACACTTATTAATTTGCAAAAAATAAGAATATTTTCATACTATGTTAAAACATGCCACTGAGAAGTTGACAAGCTGCATCTGCACATTAGAGACACACAGGAGTATGAGAGAGATGATTTTAAACTACCTATAGCAAAATGCATCAGTCGTACAAAGGATCTTAACATTCCACCAAATGTTTAGTTATAGGGATTATTTCAAAATGCATTTTCATTTAAATGAGGCAAAGCATATAAATTACGTCTTTAAATATAATTTTCTTTCAGTCTTGGACTGAATCCAAACAAACCCTGTGTATCTGTTCTCCCCATAGCTGGATTTGCATATCAGAGGATTGTTTGATGTCAACAGGAAGATGGAGACCAGGTTCCTTTTCATTTAAAAACAAATACACAATACATCTAAGTACGTGTACATGAAAGCATAGTTCCTTGATTTAAAATGCATTCTGAAATTACCATAATTATAACTAGGTATTTTATTTAAACATTTGGAATTATTATTTTTTCAACTCAAATGCAAGTACAAGCAGTAATGAAACGCCATTCACAAAATGCCTGAAATGGGAAGATTTTCGATTACACATCCCCATTCCAATTTACCTAAAGTACATCAGTGTACTTTCAAAGTATTTATGTACAAGTCTTCTTTTAATATTTTATACTCTTGCCATCCATAGCACTGTAGCTGATGTACACTACAAAACTGGTTTCAGTTCTTACAGTGCAAGGATGCAACTTCAAGCATGTCAGACGTGGTCTCATTCTGCTGAAGGCATTAATAATTGTGCAGGACAATAATAACCTCCTCCTGAAAGCATCAATGATATTACTTAACCCCAGAGAATTTATCCATCTGAAGAGGATGGAAAAGAGAGCTGCTAGATTTGCTAACAATGTTTAAAACTAAACAAAGAAACAGGCAGCATTTTCATTTGTATGAGCTTAAAAATAATATAATTATCTTTAAAATAAACTCAATGAACATTATGTCGTTCAGTAACAGGCAAAATAGTGATGAAAAGCCACCATCAGAAAGATGAATTTTGCAAAACTAGCTATTGAAACAAGTTGTACACTTCTAGGCAACAGTCCAGCAGGCACAGTTAATTCTGAGAAAAGTCAATAAGGAAAATTCCATTTCTGTGTGGAACCTTACCTTCTAACAAGAAATGGAAGTTGATGAAAAACACAGGCAAACCTATTTTTATGCCAAACAGCATAACTGAATTTATATAGCACACATGAACTGTATTCAAAGCAGGATCCTTTCCTTTCTCCTTCATTTTAAAATAGTTTACAATGCAAAATGCAGTTCTAACGATTATGGCGTTTGCTCCCCGCTACAGGGAAGCCAAAATGCAGAAGATAGGATGCTGCAAGAATCATTTTTAACCTCTGTTGCAGCACAGCATAGTAGCACCACAGTCAATGCTGAAACTAATCCACTGCTTAGTGCCTGAAGCATTCTAAGGTGCACACCACCGTAAGTTCACCCAGCTCTCTCCCACTGTACACAGGCTGGCATTACCTGCCCCGATTTGCCCTCGGAGGAACACAGCCTGACACACAGCTCTCCTCTTCAACATGTCTTAGGCTCAAAGGACAGTCCTGATGTCCCTCAGACCACTGACCTTCTAGGGTGGGACATTAAAAAAACATGATCCTGTTTGAGGTGAAAGATCAACCTCACACTAGTTGAAACTGGGCAAAAAGAGATCTGCCTGTATACGTGCATTAAAAATTGGGCAGTGCTGCAGGCCAGTGCTTTACCAGGTAAACAGAACACCAGGCATGCTTCGGCAGCAGGCTGGCTCCCAGCAAGAATTATCTGTTTCTAAAGTCATATTCCATGGAATTTCCATCTCCATCTGAGAATGGAATCACAAAAACCTACTTTGAAGAGTCACCACAATGTCAGTACATTGTGGATAAAACTACAATTCGGTCATTTAACACAACTGGACATTTTGGTGGCCATAAATTTGCTAATTAAATGCCTTAAAAGAGCTTTAAGGTAGGCAGGCTGTATCACCAGTTGATATTTTCATCCCTTTTACAGAATGACTGAGCAGTTTCATAATGGGAAAACAGAACTCTCCTGGCTCTCTAATGGATTGCTAAAAGAAAAATTAAGTATTCTCCAAATGTTTCCATCCTAACGAAATTACATAGCTGCCCTGCACCTAAATAGCAAATGCCATTCAATTTCTTGACAAACAAAACATAAAGGATAGATGGAGAACAAAGTCTGAAGTCAACATAAAGGCATGAAATTATACTGAGTTTCTAAAGATGATGCTTTAAAGGTCAAACTCCAAAAGTACAAGTGACAGCAGTTAGCAGTTGGTTCTACCTAGGCTTAAAAGGCACAATTCAGACAATGCTTATAGGAAACACGAAGGGCTATGTTTGGATTCTTTAAGAAAACTAAGGATTTTCTGCAGATGAGTCAGAGTGGATGATTTCCACACAGCTAGAAATCCAGATATGACTGCCTACATTTCAATAACCATGCTTGGAAAAAAATTAGCATTCAGTTCTGATGTTGGTGTATTGGGAGGATTTTAAGGTGTGATTTAGTCTCGTTCAGGTCTCACTGAATAGAGGAAAAAATAGGAGTAAGTAAGAAAAAAGATAACACGAGTGTTTAAGAAGCTAACTGGACTAAAGAAAGTAAGATGTTTATGAACTTCTCTTGCAGAGTGTGATAAATTGATCATCTAAACAATTTTGCAGAGTCATTATTTAAAAATAGGAAAGAACTGTGGAACTGTCAAACAAGCCCACAAGAACATATATCTGAATTTTTCCCTGCACATGCTATAGCCTAGAGCTGTTTTTTGAAAGACAGTATTTGGAAGAAAAGCAAAATGAGAATGATTTCATTTCTTTAAACAGATTCCTTTCTTTCTTTCATGAATTGATAAGAATCTTGATCACATCTTTTTGTTCTCCTGACTTCATTTACAGCTTACAAAATTATAAAGCATGGAAGGTTTTTATATTTTACTGTATAGACTTATAACACAGTGATTCAACAACCAGATACTAGTGGGAAGAAATCTGAACTGCATTAAGAGGAAAGAGATGCAAAAATGATTGCAAGGACCTTCTGAATAACACAATAAAGCTCTTGACCACTTCTGACTGTTTCTTTGAGAGCTTTTTTTAATATGGACGAGCAGGAAGAATGAAGAGGGAATAGGAGGTCAGGCAGCCGTAATAGGAAATTATGGAAGCACAAGCAAGAGTTCTCACTCTGTGAATACAACAGAAACAAAGCACAACAGGCAAGGGCACACAGGGTCAGAAAGACAGACCAGTGAAGATGGGCTACAACATCCCAATATTTTGGAGACTCCTGAATATAGAAAGGAAGTCTGTACCTAAATCCTGTTTTCTATTTTACAACTATATAATTGTAGTAGCAATGCAGCATCCCAGGAGTTTTGTCTGGTTCTGTTCTTTGATTAATTCAGCTGCCCATCTCTTTAGACCATGGCAACTTTTCTGCCATTTTTCTTTGCTTTCTATGCAGAACAAATATAGTACTTCCCACCATATCCTGATTCATTCATTCAGTTTGATATATAGTGTCATCAAATTTGCCTACATTTCAAGAGTAGCAGCTGTCTCTTACTTTTAAAAAGAGAACCAATACCAAAAAAACCTACCCAAACTATTTGTCATCTATCAACTGAACATACCAAAAGCAGCAAGTATACAGAAAATAAAGTGATGAAAATAAAAATATTTACCTGGTTTTTTTCCAACTTTTATTAACAATTGCTTATATCTCCCCTTACTGAAGATGCCATACATTTATTTTTTACCCTTTCAGAATTCACCAAAAAAAGTTTTAATAATTAAATCTTCCTCTATTAATCATCTCAGTATACAACAAACTTTATTTCACCAAGAGCAACAAAAAAGATACAATACAAAAATTAACACACACAGTAACAGTAGTACCTACTAGCATCAGAAGGACAAGGCAGTAGAATTAAACTGTGGTCTTTCCTTAAAAAAAAAAAAAAGGAAAAGAAAA
>VZTT01072119.1:74846-89160 GCA_013400855.1 Buphagus erythrorhynchus
GAAAAACAAACAAACAAAAAAAACTCAAAAATTCAAAAATGCTGTTGGGACACCACAGAATTGAGATAGAAGCATCTTCTCAAAACAGAATCTTATTTCACACAAAATTTTAAAAAAGGACATTCACTTACAAAAAATAATAAGCCTTGTAAAAAATTATATTTTTTATAGGATAAAGGAAAACTTTTCATGTTTTCCATTTTAGTAAATATTCTGTCAAGCTAATAATCAGACATAATAAGACTACTAGTTAAACTCATATTCCTTAGAAAGCTCTGCACAAAGTCACTTTACATGAAATATTTTTAGCCAACTTTCTTTGCAAGGATTCATTTCAATTTTCCTTATTGAGCAGCCCACCTACAGTCCCTCTGTTCCACCTAACATTTTTGCTGATGCAAAAGAGCAAGGACATAGAGTGTTCAGAAATAGAGATCACCTACTGAAATCCGATATACTTGCAGAACCACTAATATAAAATTTCCAATACTGAATAATTTTCCTTGTCTCTGCTGTTACTGCTGAGTGGGGCTTCTTAAAACACACAGCCACATGTCTAAATTCAATAGTATTTGTTTACATGCATCTCTTTCCAAAAAAATCCCCTTGAGAAAACTGGTACAGCATGAAGAGGTGAAACTCACGCTTGAATCATTAACTCTGCTTCCTAATAAAAACCAATAGCATGACAGTAAATGCAGATGCTATCATCCTAACTGTTTTTCTTTTTTTCTCTACAAAGGCAGACAGATATGAAATCTCTATTCTGAGCAAGTTATCCACATAATGCAAACACTGACAGTGCAAATTTTTCAAATGCAACTCTCCAAAAAATTACAATTAGTCCCCAAGTATTGTTTGCAGGGCATTTCAAAGAAGAAAAGCACCCAGAACTACTATTCAATAAAATCTTCCAACTCTCCCCACCCTTTAAAGGCTCATTTTAGAACCAGTGGACAAAGGTGGAGACGAAATCTCCAAAGCCTATTGCAACAGCTTGTCTAAGTTAAATGAAGTTTACTGCCAAGTTAACTTTTCATAGCTGACTGACACCATTATTTTCCCTATGTGTACAGCCAGTACTTCCACAACAGCTTCAGGTGTGATGTCTGTGAAGGCAATTGGCCACAAGACAAAACACTGTTGATTGTCTAATTATTTTAAAAGAAAATCTGCCCACTTATTCTTATTGTTCCAGTGGCAGACAAACACAATGGCTGACTCACAGCAAAGCTAACAAGGCTGCCTGGCAATTACCCAGCCCAATTATCCCAGTGAATATAAACTGGGGGACCAGCCAGCTCTCATTCTGCCAGCACGTGTAGGTAACACACACAGGGTAAACTGGTACTGCTGCTCTCACTGTGGTTACCTGTGGCTCTAAGCAAAGGTGACAGTGGAGCACCTGTCAGACACCCCAGTGACACACATGGATGCAGGAAAAGCTTACCAGAAGCATCTCTACCACCCTGCCAGGGCTCTGTGCCTTCACTTTTTCTTTTAAGACTTCACAGCTCCATGCACAGAGCAGCCTCTTCCCCTCAGGACACCCCGCTGCACTTTTTTACCTGCTACACAGCTAATACAGATACACAAAGTTGAACAGGATGCACTATTTTTTAATTACAAGAGGTAAAAAACTTTAAAAAAAGTTAAAAGTTTTTAGCAGTTTTAAAAAAAGGTTAGTGGCAAAAATTAGCCTGACTGGTTCAAAGCCCCAGGTCCCTCCTTTAGGAAAAGGCACATAAAAATAGTTTAGCTTTGATCTGTAATTAGCACACTCTGTGTTACACTATCCTATTATATTAAAGGCTTCTTCAAGCTACACTCTATCTTTTGAAGCTTTTTTCAAAAATGAGTAAGGAAAAAAGCTAAGGTAAAGGTGATACAGAAAGCAAAAAAAAAAAATCACTGAGGAAAAAAAATATTTTGAAGCTTTTAACATATATAAATGATGCAGCTTCAGCAAAGTGCCAAACTTTTCTATATTATAAAATATAACCATATGCTCAATAAAAATACTTTTTGTGAGGAGGCTTGGTGTGGGGGTGGTGGTACTGGGATTTTTTGTTCTTTAAATTAAATCTAGCAGTCATGGAAAGAAAAAAAAGCACGAGAGACATGGATACTGCTGAAAGCCAAAAGAACCAGATTCCATGTTTTAAAATCTGCAATTATAGATCAAGATAAATCAGTATCATGAAAAGAAACAAATTATACACGCATGCACAAAAGACTACTTGAAAAATACTTTTCCCAAAACCATCATATCAATTATTTGGACATAAATATATGTATAAGAAAAATCTCAGAATTAGAGCCGCCATAATTTCTCCCTCTTGAGACTGTGTGCATGCAATTTTCAGTTCTGTTTTCTTTATGTTAGAAGACCTTTTACTCATTCATTCATGATACTCAGCTAATGAGCAGTGCGAAAATGTCTCTAGGCTTTGTTTATTGTGCACTATTCATAAACTATTATTAAATATAAGTTTCAGAGTGGGATACAGTTTCCTAGTATGCATTGTTGGAATATCAAATTAATAAAATATCTTCACAAATGGCCTTAGAAATGATGAGGTAGTAATATCCCCATTTTACAGTTTAGAATGTGGGCCAAGAATAGAGATCAAAAGTGTTAATTAATTCTGGCACCAATTTAAGCACCTCCTTCTCAACATACATAGCTTTATGAAACAGTTCATCTTCAAAGCACAGTTTCCACTCAGAATGAAGCTGTGAATGCTCAATAGTTCTACAAATCAAGACCCAGAGTTTTGCCTTGAATGTCAGAAATATAGAATAAGCAATTAGAATTCCCCCCAAAAAGCAGTGGTTGAAGTGGTTTATTCAGTATCCCTTAGGAAAAGAACAAGTAAGGATGGTCTTTACAACAATTCAAGGTTTATCCAATCACAAAGCCTTTGTCTTTCAAATTCCCTGCCTAGCAAACGACCATTGCAGCCAAGAAGGCAGCACAGCTGCAACAATTTCTGCACAGAGTAGCTGCACCCTTAACAGAGTCCCATCCCATCCTGTTCCCAGTCTGACCCAGCCCATCCAGGCTCTCTCCCTGCTGCCAGCCACTTTGTCTGTCTCAAGGATCCTTGCCCCATCTCCCCATTCTCTGACAACACACCAGCTCTTCTCCAACCTCCCTGTCCCCATGTCCAGTATTGGAAATCCCATTTCACAATTTCCCAATACACTACCCTTACACTCCTCAGTCTCTACTCCCAGTGGCATAAGTTCCCTGCCTGCTCTCAAACCCTGCCAGCCAGTACAGGTGCACTTGTCCCCTTCTTCTCTCTCTCTGTGCTAAAAGATCACTCAGCTGCTTGTCCCAGCCCACTCTCAGTCTGACTTGTCTTCTGTCTTCTCCACACTCAGATTACTCCCTTTCCCAGGTTGTTAGAAAGAATAAACACCCTCGAGACACAGAAAGCTTCAGCCCATCCAAAGCATCTGGGAAAAGCTATTTCTGGCAATGCCATTTCAGTCACCCATCCTACCCCAGGTCAAAGCACTGACAGCCACTTGGGTCGTGTCAGCATCCAGAGATGCAGGAGGTTCACACAGCTCTTCACATACAGAAATTCTCCACTTTTGGAATTATGCTCCAGCAATTTCTCTTAAGCACATATGTTAGAAGAATTGAAATTTAGGTAAATTTTCACAGCCATTACTGTAAGAAAAATCCCCTGAGTTTTACATCTGTTTCAAGGCACAAAGGGGCTTAGAATATTTCAGATTCAATGGTTGTAAGATATTATAATGAAACACTGGCATGCAACGTTTTAGTAGGAAATTGCTATATTTTGACAAACTGAAAACATTCTCACACAACTAAATATTTGGCAATCCTAGCAGCAAACAGTCCTGCTGGACATGTGTGTGCATGGCAGAAAACAGCTTCTGCAACACTGCCATTCAAAATACACAGGAAACGTAATTTTTCCCACTAGCTTTTCAAACAGGAACACCAACTATCTCCTGCAACTGCTAAAGTTTTAGATCAGTGTTCTGGATAATAAAGAGACAGATAACCAAACAATAACCCTCAGTTAAAAATCCTGGGAAGGGCATGCAAAATTTAATACCTGGCCTGCTAAATTCTGACACAGCACCTTTTCCCTACACAGACACATCCCTAACTTCACACTCCCAAAAATCCTGCAAGTATCATAGCAAATTACTGCTATTGCAATTAAACAGTCAAACTATAGCTACCATGTACTCTCAATACTTATCAGAAAATCCTACTTTCTGCAAAAGCATCTCTATCTTTCTAGCACATTCTCAGGACAGCAATCCACCAGAAAACAGCTGGGAAAAAAACTATTACACTTCTCCATCCCCAGAGAAAATGGATAACTGTAACAGCTGTCCTTCCCAAAGGACTGCCACAACATCCAGAGATGCCCAAGAGCTGTCCCCTCTGGCCCTGCAGCCACCTCTCACCATCACAAGCTCAGGCTGCAGGCACAGGGATGCTGCAGTGGAGTCCTGGCTGCTTCACACAGGCAGGAGCAGCACCCTGCTGGCAAAGCTGCCACTGAATGAAGCTAAAATTGCTTCCAAGCTCATGAAAGGGCAGGCTACCCCTTACACAGGTAAGCCAGCCAAGCTCAGAGTGCTGCAAAGAAGTCTCAAACTCCAGAACTAATAAACTTTGGCACGGGAAGGAGGGGCTGCATTCCAGGAGAGGAGAAATTGCCTGATGCAGTTTCATACAGTGAAGCCCAAAATATCCACCACTAGTCAAACACTGAAATTAGAATCAATGAGATTTCAAACAAGTCTGAACAGAGCTCCAACTCCTGCAAGGAACAATTTAGATCTGCATCAGTTGCTTGGAAAGAAGTGACTATTCCTGCATTTGGACTATCCTACAAAAAACTAGTTCAAGGACAAAGAATGTTCTGGTTCTAGCTATAGAAACTTGAGATATCAATAGGAATTTCATACTGATTAAATATTTTAAAATATTCGTTATTTTACCTAGCTAATTATAGTATGTTTATCTTTAAATAAAGTTGAAAAAATGCATACAAAGTGCTGTCTGAGGAGTGGCTGAAGTGCCTAGGTGACATTTTGTAGAATTCAAGTTATTTCCCATCTATCTTGAGAAAGCTGCACACATATTTTCAACTTTTCAGATGAAAGCTTTCATGCTTGTTTCCAAAACATGATTAACTTCCTTAAGATCTGTATGACATATTCAGTTTAAAGTTTGCATTTTTTTTTGTGCACTAAGATTTGCCAGAAGAACCTAAAAGCTAAAAATAACCACAGAAATTAAATAGACTTTGAAGTTTATTGCTGAGTTTAAAAAACCCAGGATTTTAGTGCCTTGATAACATCCCTTCTTGCAAGCTTAGTAATTTTATATTTAACCTTAAATAATATACTAATTATTTGGCAAGATAATTCAAAATCTCTTGTTCCAACATCTTCACAACAGACTTTACTAACTAGCTCTTTTTACTGAATTATTATAATATATTTTCTTAATTAATTTAGTAGATTCTTCTTTATTTGTGGCAATTTCTTTTTCCAATATATCAACTGCTGCTTGAAAACAAGAAAACAAACTAAAAAACCCATAGAAAATTTTCACTTTGTCAGTGTTTGTGGCAGAGGAGAACCATGACTAATAAGAAAAGGGACCAAGCCTCAAACTTGCCTTACAACATATTATTGTATTGCAGAAGAAGGTGGCTTTATGAGGTAACACCCGTTCTCATGAACTACCCTGAACCTTGGCAGCCACATAATATCACATGTTCTGCAGTGGAGACCACAGACAAACAACAGACCATGAGCAACTGGGACTTAGCACAAGAGTTAATAATGATTTACTTGTAGTACCTTTGAGGTAATAGTATCCAGGAACCTAAGCCACTGACAGAAAAATCAAGAGTTTTTCCTTCTTTCACCATGCCCACAGAGGGGTTACAGAGGAGTGCTGAGGTACTGCAGTGCAAAATCAACTATGAGTCAAACACAAACATTTCCCCCTCACTGATGTTTCCCTCTCAGTTTTACTGATATGTCAATATGCCACATTCAAGAATTCTAACAGGCCATTAAAAGCTGTACAGTAAGAAATCCTCAATTTTGAACTCTCCTTTTGAGAGAGAGGCTATATTGAAACATCTCCCTGTGACAGAGATAATTAAAAAAATAATTAATGTAAAGTGGATTAAATCTGTGTATGTACATACATAAACATGGCAGCAGAGAGAACACATGAGATACCTCTGCTTTCATTATGTGATATGTAAATGCCAATGCACAGCTGCTTTTTTTTGGACATACAGCAAATTCTATGAATTCTATTAGAATACATCTGAATGCACCAAGTGATTTTACTCAGTTGTCTACTCAATGGGGACAAAGAGAGCATTATTCGCAGGTGACAAGAGTGAGGATATAAAAGCTGGGCAGCAAGGATGCCGTTCATTAAGGGAAGAACTAAAGAATTCATTAAGGTGCACTGTGAGGCACAGCAACCTTGTAAGTATTCTCTGATGTGCCAATAATGTCATAACAAATACCTAAGTAAACTAGTTAAGTAGTTTTCCCTCACATTAACATTGGTTTTAGTGTCACTGAAGCTGTGGTCATTTACAATTTCAGAAACATCCTTGATCCCCTCTACAAATCACACAAGCCTGGTACCCAAACACTGTTCTGAGGGTGTCTCGACATTTTCCAACAACTTACAGCAACATTCTAGCAAGAACACTGGAAACCAAAGCAGTTTATTTGTCTTGATAACACAACATAGTTATTTACCTTAATAGTGTGACAGGCAGCCACTCTTCTAGGAAGACTCTATACTATTACATATCATTTATTTTCCAGGCAATTTTAAAAATACATTTTTAAGACTGGTGAGCCCCACATTTAAACTCATATTGTCAAAGTAATCTACCAAATCATTTCCTCCACCAGGAGCATGAAGACACAGTGCATTGTGACATCTCATACATATTTAATAATAGCCTGATAGGCTGTCATTAACATCAAACAGCAATCTAAGTTTGCTACATTAAACATGATCCCTGTGTTAAGAGGACAATCACAAAGTGCCTCCAAGATCGAGCCTGTAAGAAATACCCACCGACTTGAACAAGGTGTAATGAGGCCAACTGCACTGAAAAAGCCACACACTGGATTTAAAATTAAATAATAAAAAAAAGCAAGGGAAAAAAGAAAAAGCTTCAGTGGGTCATAAGACCAGACATGCCATAAGGCAATCTGTCACAGAGTACTCATATTAGTAACTGTTGTGTCAAAACTGAACATTCAAAAGAAAAGACAAACCTTCCTTTATGTTTTATGAAATGTAAGCCCACAGAATTAATAATTCATGAGATGAAGAAAAATATCACATTTGGCTATAAATATTAACAGATGCTGTCAACCTGCTTAGAACTAAATTTTGACTGTCCTACCTCACAATTATCAATTTAGAAAGGAATATTCTTCAAAAGCTCAAAAAAAAAAATCAGCATGAAAGTCATTAATGAAGAAATTAACATTCTCTATTCATGCAGGTCCCAAGCAAAACAGCCTAACTGTGCTCTGTGCCCGGTGCTCTGAGTGAACATTAATTGTCTGGCATTGTTTGTGCCCACAGTGGTGGTGTGCTGTGTTGACAGCAATAATGCTGGTGTGCACACAAGGAAAAATGCTAAAAGGACATACTAGACCAGAGACAGTGGAAAAAGGGAAGGGAACAAGAGGAAGTAGTTGTCAAATAACTAAGAAATATTTTAAAAGGCAGTTAAGACTTCATATAAGCTTTAGAATACAGAATTTTATACAATGGCTCTTGGATAAATTTTTCTCATTAGCTAAATAGGCATTTAAATATTACAAAAGAAAAACAATTAACCCATACTGCACAACCACACAACCACATATCAGTAAACTCATTTCATATGATCTCAAAGAAACACAAAATATATTTTTAGCAGTTCAAGATCTAGAAGACACTTCTGCTGTAGGGCTGCAGTTCTCTGCTTTCACTGCTATTACTGAGAACAGAATATTGGAACACAAAACACAGTCATGCCAAAATATCCAGAATCCCATTAAAATGGATTGTTCTAAATGGTGGTGACAGTGCTTTTCTTTACAGGCTCTTTTTTTTCTCCCCAGTGTTAATATAACTTCAGTCTACTTATGGCCCCATCTGCACTTACATTCTGAGCAAAGTGTTAAAAATACTTACATAAGCATCAATATTGGCATACACTAAAAAAAAAAAAAGACTAAACGCCTTACTTTTTTTCTGCAGATCCTGACATTTTCATTGCATTTCACCCAGTGATGATCACATAGAATGAAAAGTCGAAGTTGAACATTACAAGTTCTTTTTTTTTTAACAGAAGTTAATCCCTACCTTTATCATTCTAGAGAGATCTCCAGCATCTGCTAATTCCAACACTATGTTCAGTTCATTGTCTTCAATGAATGAGGCATAATATTTGATTACATTTGGATGATTCAATTGCTAAGAAAGCAAAATAGTAATTCACATTTTAGTGTAGAGCACACCACATCTTTTAAGACTGACATAGGAAACATTCTTATTCAGGCAAACAAAACAACCCCTAAACTCTACTTCACTATGATACAAATTATAAAAAGCATACACTGATGAGAAGCATTTACAAATACTTTGCAGGAACAGGATGACATTTTAGGATCTACATAGTGACTGAGATTGCAATTTTAGAGGAATTTTGCTTCAATGTATATATCCAATAGCATGCTAAACTTAGCTGGCAGAGTGAAGTCCATTTTTGAAGTAAATAGCAAAACCAATTTTTGAAGTCAGGATTTTACTGTACAAAGGACACAGTCATACACAATATTGCAATTTTGGCAAAAACTTTTACTTAAAGCGTTACTCATTCTATCAGATTTAAATCTCAATACTAACTTTTAAAGTAATAAAAACCACAAATTCTTCAAAAGTGAGGCTTATAAAAACTACACAAAAAACAGTGGGCACCGTTTATTACGTCTATGAAAAACATAGCACACTTTTTGATGACAGTTGCACACTGTCTAANTTTAGTCCCCTCATAGGAAACAAGTCCATTTTAAGTACAAGCTCTACAATGACTTAATTGCCACCTCTGCACATCTGTTCCAACACACTGCAATAATTTAGCACACCTTATAAATGGTTCAAATCTCAGGCTCCTATCCCATTCTGTCACACCACTTTCACTAACTGATTCCTTAGTACTGAGCATACCTTTTTTCCCCCCTTAGTCTTGCTACAGTCTTCCATTTCAATTCTTAATAACACATATTATTTTACTCTCAGGATCGAAACTTCCTTGTCACCTCCAACTCCTCTCCCATTTCCTTCCCTTCAGCCAGCAAAGTATTGACTTGGTTTATGCTATTTGTTTATTAGAGCCCTTTTTTCTAAGCCTTCATCTTGATTTTTATAGGCTTTTACAGTTAGACATCTCTGCTCTTCATTTTTACCCCACCTCACATCTACTCCAAATTATTTTAAGATGTATCTCATTTTTGCCTTCTCCAGTTAGCCACTCTTCACTAATTTCAATTTTTGTTTGAAGTACTTTTTCCTGCCATTAGAGTCTTTGTCCAAATTCTACACATCTATATTTAATGTAATGTCTACTTTCACTCCCTTTTTTACCATCTCTGGGTTTTTCACTTCACTTTCTCAAAAGTGCACCTCCATACACTATTTCCCTTAAAAATTACCAAAATGCTACTTCCTCAAAGAATCCTTCCTCTNTAAAAACTACACAAAAAACAGTGGGCACCGTTTATTACGTCTATGAAAAACATAGCACACTTTTTGATGACAGTTGCACACTGTCTAAACAAATCTTTACCTTAAGAAGATCTATTTCTTTGATGCAGTCAGCACGGGCTTTGGCATCCATTAAATCAAATATCTACGGACAAGAGATAAAAAATTTTTATTAAGTGATAAAAATACAGTAAATTGAGTAATCATTATCATTATTTCATAGCATCCATAAAGCAACCTGAATTATGCATTTCATGGCAAAATGTAATATTACAGTAAGAAGTATTTCTAATGCTCTGATGCATTGATTTAGTGCTGTGGCCATTCTTTTAGTCCCCTCATAGGAAACAAGTCCATTTTAAGTACAAGCTCTACAATGACTTAATTGCCACCTCTGCACATCTGTTCCAACACACTGCAATAATTTAGCACACCTTATAAATGGTTCAAATCTCAGGCTCCTATCCCATTCTGTCACACCACTTTCACTAACTGATTCCTTAGTACTGAGCATACCTTTTTTCCCCCCTTAGTCTTGCTACAGTCTTCCATTTCAATTCTTAATAACACATATTATTTTACTCTCAGGATTGAAACTTCATTGTCACCTCCAACTCCTCTCCTGTTTCCTTCCCTTCAGCCAGCAAAGTATTGACTTGGTTTATGCTATTTGTTTATTAGAGCCCTTTTTTCTAAGCCTTCATCTTGATTTTTATAGGCTTTTACAGTTAGACATCTCTGCTCTTCATTTTTACCCCACCTCACATCTACTCCAAATTATTTTGCAATGTATCTCATTTTTGCCTTCTCCAGTTAGCCACTCTTCACTAATTTCAATTTTTGTTTGAAGTACTTTTTCCTGCCATTAGAGTCTTTGTCCAAATTCTACACATCTATATTTAATGTAATGTCTACTTTCACTCCCTTTTTTACCATCTCTGGGTTTTTCACTTCACTTTCTCAAAAGTGCACCTCCATACACTATTTCCCTTAAAAATTACCAAAATGCTACTTCCTCAAAGAATCCTTCCTCTCTCATCTGTGATTACTTTCTGAATTTAACAAACAAGTTTAACAAAACAAAAAAAAAAAAAAAATCACCAAATTCTTTCTGGTCTGCATAACATATCTGAAGTATCCAGAAGAATAAGAGACAACATCAGCTTTATTCATCATCACAACATTTATGAAATTACCTTTTCCAGTTAAAACTTTTCGTGCACATCATGTTTCTAGACAGTCACCAAGAAAAGATTATGTCCTGTGAAGATCACAGGTATCTGGTTCCATAAACTCAAAATAACCAAAAGCTCAACAGCTGACGATTTCTATTTAATATCTTGCCACTAATCCCAGAAACAAAACCATGGATTAACAGCAGTTTTAGCACTGAATGTCTGCAAAGAGGTCATCTCAAACCGACTGTAACTGTTCACATGAATTACACCTTCCTTCCCTCTCCCCAGTGAAATTCAAACAAATCAGGGAGTCTGCATATGATTTGCTAACTTCACCTTTATTTTCTACACCACTCTGCACAGTGAGTTTGTCATTCCTTCAATCAACTGAAAGGAGAAGTTTAGAAACTTCATGTATGGAGCACAGGCCTCAGAGAGCACGTGTTCTTGACTAACCACTACTTCTCTTCACACATCCCAACTTCTGTCCTCAGAGCCAGCAGCAGAAAGAGGAGCCTGTGGTGGGCACCAGACTCACTTTTCAAAGAAGAGGAAAAATAAAATAAAACAAATGGCAGACTTGCAGATTGTAAGAAAAGGGGTAGAAAAGGAAGAAAGGGAATAAGCCACTACACAATTACTTGTATACTAATGCCAGGATGATGAGAAATAAACAGAGTTAAAAGCAGTTATTCAAGCAGGAGACTATGCTGTGTTTTAACAGAAACACTGCAAGTTAAGTCACAAGAAAGGAATGCTAACACTAAAAAATAAAGCAATTTCAGATGTAAGTAGAAGAAAAGAGTATTATATGTGAAATTACAGGTACAAGCATTAAAAGGTAAGTAACACTGATGAAAACAGAAAAGAGCTTCTGAGTTCCAAGTTGGAAACTTAGTGAAGGAGATGAAAGAGCCTGTATCTGCTATAGATCTATACTTTGAATGAAAAAGTATTGCTCTTTAATTCTGACAACAGATTAAAGTCCTAGGGTTTGGTAGAGTAACAAGAGAGTCTAATGATTTTCCTAGGAAACATTTTAGAAAATCCTAAATACTACAGGTAGCACATTAACTGAGAAAATACTGAGAAAGCATGAAATCAAATATTTTTCATTATAACCTGAGAGACCAGAAAATGGAAAAATGTATACACCATCTCCCAAAAACAACTAATGTAACTGTACCGGGAAGCAAGGAAAAAAGGCAACAGGTATAGGAGAGCATCTTGAGGCTTCAATTTTTGCAAAGTTCTAGACAACAGTGAGATAAGATCATTCCCTATAAATGATACAGAGATTCAACTCCAAACACACTGGAAAACAATCAAAACTGGGGACAGAATTTCAGACTAAAAACTGTACACAAGCTATCTCCGTGTAAGATTTGGAAATTACCAGAAACACAGATTCAAGATTCAAACCAAATGAGCTTCGTTGTGACCAAACAGGGCAGCTTGCACCTGTTAATGGATGTTCCAATATGCCAAGAGGCACACTAATTTACCAGTTCCAGGAACAATTCCCTACACACCCAAACTAACAGGTTTTCCAAGAGAAAATTTTTCTACAAGCTATGCCTCTGCTAGGGACATAAATCAGTCCCTCTCATAGAGCAATAACAAAACAACAAAAATAAAACCCTAGACCCAGGGCTGTGAAAAAATCAAGAACCAAGGCATAGGAAAGAAAGACAATTTTGTTTGTGTATTCTGGATAGGATTCCCAGTACTTCTAATTTGTTATTAAACAGCATGGAATAGACTAGACCAAGCAGCTGCTTTCCCCTAAGGATGGACTGAAGTTCTATAAACATGACTCCCTCTACTTGTGCTGCACTTCATAAGCATCTTTGCAAATTTTTCACAGCTTCAGCTAAACTGAGTATTTCAAAAATTACCTAAATTAAATATAGCAAGGCAGTAAAAATAAGTCTTATCTGATCCATACAACTGCACATACAGGCAAATCTTAAGATTTACTGTTTAGCATTCTTGTGGTTCTCAGATTTTGATCCAGATCTAACCACAAAAGACTATAAATAGCATTTCCCAGAAATCCAGAATTTCAGTTTCACAGACATTAACTTCCTCCAACAACAAGATTTGTTAAAATAAACCAACTAAAAAAAGGCAAAAATATTCAATCTAGGGCCTCTGAAGAACCTCTGAATCACACCAGATGCAAAAAGCTGTCAGAGATTTTTCTCTCTGAAAAAATGATCTTTTCTTTTGCCAAACTGCTGCAGTTCAGAGCAGAGGATGCCAGTGTAATAAGCCATGTCAGCTCACACAAGGAGGTTACTGTAAACACAAGGAAAAAACCTCCGTGCTCCCTCACCAGCAGATGACTCAACACTGAGGAACGTCTTGCCCTGAAAGATGGAAGCTGCAATGAGAGGTTTAAGAATATCCTTTCAGTGCACTGGCAGCACTCTGAAGGTTTGTTTAGCAGCAGAGGCTGCCCTTTGCCTGCGGTTTGCAGCGGACTGGCCATTAGTGTAACACTGTGGAGGGATGTCAGTGCTTCCATCACGACTGCAACAGTTTACAGCTTAGCAGGCGGATTAATTCCACCTTCAGCTCCTATGACTCAGCAAGCCCAGCTGAAAGGTCAGCCTGTGCTCCAGCAAGAGCACTGCACACAGATCTCTCTCTCACACACACACAACTTTTAGCCCTGTACAGACAGTGCCCCCCTTGCCATCCGCAGGCCACAGGTCTCATCCACCCCAGACACACACTGCCTAAGGACTTCCAACCTTGTGTCCAGCCTTCCCTGGGACTGCACTCGTGTTCTGAGCCTGGCTCTAGCTGTAGCAGCACATGCCCTGCAGCTGAGTGACTTAACTGTAACTAAGTCATTGCAGGCAAATGACTTGTGCCTAACCCGGTTTTAGATCCGGCTCAGCTCTGTGCAACTGCATGGCCTGAAGGAAACTATAGCAGATACATTAAAAATCTAAAAAAACTCTGGATTTTTGGATAGGCTAGAACAATAAGATTTTGGATCAACACAAACTGACTGCTTAAAATCAGCCAGTAAAGTCTCACATAAAGACACTACCAGCATCCTCCTCCCAGCAGAACTCAGGTCACTGATGATGCTCCACACACATCGATTATTGGAAACCAGGAGTAATTAGACAACAAGTGCTATCATCACTGTAATTGGCTAACAATAAAAACTGCTGTATTTAGATTAGACTGCTAGGGTATTCATCAGACTAACAATAATACGAATTCTTGACTCCACTTATGAGGTCAGGATCACAGGGTAATTCAGTTTGGAGGCATGCTTCTCTAATCAGCATCAATTCCA
>VZTT01072119.1:90031-110679 GCA_013400855.1 Buphagus erythrorhynchus
CATCCTGCAATCAACTGTGTACAAAGGGAGAGTAGAAGGACAAAGATATATTGATAGTTATCACACTTCTGCGTGCTATGCAACTAAGGGATCTCTGGTAACTTTACACTCAATCTCTTCTCTAGTACCTTCATGTGAGCATAGATTGTAGTCATCTTTTTCAGCATTCCAGAAATGTCAGTTGTAAGTACTGTCAAGAGATATTGGTATTTTTAGAATACTTTCTAAGCTACAGAGCAGGAACTGTTCCTGTGCAGATGTGTAAACTAAACAAAGGAGTTGCAATGTATGAATTCAACTTCCTGAGTGAAGTTCTTATATACATGTCCCCAGAAAGCTATGGGCATAGCAAAAAGGTTTAGAAACATGCAATCACCTGATGGAGAACATCAAGCCCTAAGCTTCTAAGTCCAGACTGTATCTGATCCATTACCAGCTACCAACCAAATCCCTCATGTGAAGTGCCAAGTTGGCAATCTACCTGATTCCACTTGCTCTAGACCATCACTTTTCCAGATTTTCCTTTTCAGCATTGAAAAGGATAAATTTAAATGATAAACCTATGTCTGTTCTGTTAGAAATTCTATATACAATAAAAATACCAAGGAGGATTTCCAAACCAAATCACAAGCACGACTGCTGTAACATAACCTTCAGAGAAGTAAGCAAAATAAAGACCCAAACGCACATAAAGAGATACAATACTGAACAGCAACAAGCATTAGTGTATTTGCACCACAGCACTGCTGTGCTGAGACAATAGTGCTTCATAAAGTGTGAAATTACAAGTGCTTTTCTAAGATTAATTAACTGTAATTCAGGCCCTGAAGTAGCAATCCACTGACAATGTACAATGAATAATGAATGTACGTCCTAGATAAAAGGATTCATTGTCTGAATCTCTAACATGGGGCCTCCAATTTCAGAATGAAAGGAAAAGAAAGATGGAACAATGTAAGGCAGAAATGCAATTAATCTGAAATTTTGTTGAAATATGCAGCTTTACATATCTAAAATTTTGAGTAGCTAAGGTTTCCTTAAAAAATAGCTCCTAAAGTGAACTCCTACAGCCTTACAGACACTGACTTAGATATTTACCACTCTTTTGCCATTTAAAGATGATTTGTGACCAGTAATTGCTTGCTTTGCCCTTAGAAGGGACTCCTTGGAGTGGTCCTTGCTCAGAACACTGCACTGTACCCCAGGTGTTCTGCTGCAGGGGTTACCCACAGCTGCAGTAGCAGAGAGGCACTGCTGCTTCCTCAGGCATCATCTGCATAAGTTGGATCTGAGACTTAGCATGTGTTAAGAAACTTACCTAGAAACCTTTCAATTTATACTGCTACGGTCACAGTTTACTTGGGGATGATCTTTTCTAATGTTTCTTTAACTCAAAATATAGTTTAGACATTTTTAAGAGTTCAGTAGTGAAGATATTATTTTATTTCTGTTTTTATTTAGGTAATATTTTAACAGCATCTCAGACACATAGTTCGATGCTGGAAAAAGAGAGGATCTAATTATTACTTTTCTAATTACAAAAAAACCAAATCAAACATGGGAGGATGAAGCACAAAGAGTACAAAGCAAAAGACCCAACATACCATTTTGTGAATTCTGCTGGTTAAATTACTACTAAAAAAACCTGCAAGCTAAACAGTTCTCACTGTATTACATACCCTAATAAAAACCAAATCAAGAATACTACTTCTTTCTGTCATTTGGACTCAACAGCAACAACAAATTCAGGAAGAGTAGCTTCTGTCACCATCTGCTTGTCCTTTCTCCCATAGCATCTTACTGCTACTTGCTTCTGCTCACATTTTATTCCACAAACATACATTTTGTATATATTAATATAAAATTTATCAATATTGTACATATTTCAGCCAAATAAAATTTTATTAGCAAAAAATAAACATTCTTGTCGGAAAGCTTCATATGAACTCAAAACTGGCAATCCTTTTGGAACAAATAATGGCCTGAGATCCTGCAACTCCAAGAGCACATAACTGAAGGATTCTAAGCCCCATAAGCCCTTGACAGTAGAGACACACATGGAGTACCATTACCAAATACACATAAAGGAAACAGGTACACACCTAACCCAGCCAGGAAAACAAAATGGTGAGGGGATGGAATAGACATGACTTGCAAGATTGGAGGGGAAGGAGGGCATGTAAGATGTGAGAAGATGTGAGATGAGAATGTGCAGATAATGGAAAAGTGGAAGTCCAGATCTCAGTTATGTTACTTAACATATTGTAGAGCATTTAGAGACACTGTTTTAATGTAGAGAGTGAAATCCATGCACGGTATAAAACAGAGAATAAAGCCTCTCTCTCATAACTGAAAGAGACATTTCTCCTGTTTTATCCATGCTGAGCTTCCATTAAAAAGGCATCAGAAAAAAAGGAGCGTTTTAGTTTGAATAAAATCAAACATTTGACTGAAATCAAAAGGAAGAAGCACCATCATAGAGCAGACCCATTTTTTAGCTCCTCTGAAAAGCAATTACTTCTCAACAAAAAACATCTATGAAAATAAATTTTATAGTGAAATTAAGTATTGTGACTATATTTACCAAAAATATTTCTAGGCAATCTTAGGAAAGGTCACAGATGCACAGTAACAACTAAGATGATCTTCTGTCCGAAAGGAACAGCTTTAGATGTCAACTATCCAAGCTGGAATGGCTGTGCCAAACACCCTGTGCTGCCACAAGCCTTCTGAGCTGTCATTATATACTTTGGAATTTTTCCCCCTTCCAGGTTAAGCAAGTCTCACTTTCCATTCAGACAGTAGTCTCCTACACACATCCTACCTCCACAAGGAAAGTGACTTTACACAGAACACAGCCCCTCCTCATGTGCACTAGGGTAGTAGCTTTCAATGGAAAACCAACAACCTATGTTGGACACTTAAAGACAATTGGAACCCTGTCACAATAAAGCCATTTGGGAAAGGCACACCTTTTTAACACTATTTGCTACCAACAACCAAGAATATTCTTAGAAAATTATTAAAGGATTAAATAAAAGTTAAATAAGAAAGCTTTTCTGCTGTAGAAACCATCACCTGCACACGGACAGCATGATGTCATCTTCAGACATCGAAAAAACCTTCTGTCAAACTGGGAAGTCTGCTGTGAGAATACAGCTACACATACCAACTTTTAAAATGCTGTTAGGAGTACACATGCTAAAATATCTCTGTATTCTTAATGCAAGCACTGTTATAAAAATTTCATGGTTGGACTTTTATGACTTTCTTCAAGTACCCAGGCGTTCCACATCCACCTTAATTGACATGCATTTCAAGTCACATTTGACCTTTTTGGTTTCTCACATGTTGAAAATTAAGGAAGAATTAGCCTAATGTTTTAAGACTGTTGATCAAAGTTCTTAGAATATATTTCAGCTTTTGAAGTAGTATATATCTGGCAGTTTTCCCAGAAGGGGGAACCAAGTCTCCTTTTTTATGACTGCCAGGACTAGCCCTGCCTCCTGGTGCTGCAGCACACAGGAAATCACAGAAATGGAACAGCAAGTCAAGACATGACAGAGAAATTTACAGTACATGCATTTAACTCAACAATAACAGAACTATTAAAATGCAGAAACTCTAGAAAACAATCTACAGAATATTACACATATTGTCTTGCAGTCTATAAAGGTAAAAACACCCTTTTAGATCTGATGGCAGTACTCCTTCAAGTATTACACTAAACTTACCTCAAGATCAAAAGTGAAATGCCAATTTCAGTTTTGATTTCAAAATTAAACATGTTGTCAGAGAACTTTCATAGTATATCCAGTAGGGAATTCTAGAGGGTAATGGTCTTACAAATAACATCTCTGAGCAGCTCCAAACAAAAAGAGAATGGAAATGATACTGGATAGAGGCATAGCTCGAGCTGTCTTTTGCCCATGTGACAGTGAAAATGTCTCAGTTTGAGAAGCTGTTTTCATTTAAACTGCTGCTTTTGAATTAAACATTTTAAAAATTGCTAATTTCTAAGACAAAATATCTGAACAAATATCAGTCCAAATATCAGTTTCTTATGTTAAAATTTACAAGAGTTAGGCTTAATGTTTCTTGGCCACAGTAACTTAATTAGCCTGCTGCTCTTCCATCTTCTGTAACAACTGCAGTTTCACTACTGGCTAAACCCTGAACCTTGGAAATAGTCAGGCTCCTCAAGAAAATTTTTTGACCAATGCAATTCACTTAGATCCACAGTGCACTTGCATTTAATTACCATGTTGAGTCCCACACACAGATGTATTATTCATGAAGATGATCATATGAACTGAGCTGTATCCCAAAATCTGAAGGAAACTCTTAGCAATGGATTCTAGACAGTTTTGGTTTGCATGTGTCTCAGGTAGTTTTCAGTCTTTTGAAACAGTAACTCCCCTCCTTTTCACTATTACAATATTGATTACATACAGACCTTATTTAATTTATGCACTTTTGAAGCATGGCTACTTAACTGAAAGATTACAGATGTTTATTCAATAAAAAATGCATGGATTTGCATAATATATTCTCACATTAGACACCACTAAATATTCATATTATTTATAGATTCCAAGCTTTGGTTAGGAAATACAGCTCATTTAGATGCGTTAACTTTTTCAGCAACTCTGGACTTTACTTTCAGTTTCAAAACACTGGTATGTGGAATACTATATAAAGTCACATATGAGTTTTTAAAGTTCTTAATTCCCTGCTATCTCTAAACACTTAAAAATTCATTAAAATCACATCAGAATGTCACATGCCTTTCAAATTTAACTGTATCAATCCTTTTAATACTTATACAAAAATCATCCTTACCTGAACCTTTTTCAGAGCCACTGGTACCCCATCCAGCAGGCAGGTTGCTCTGTAAACTTCACTGAACTGCCCACGGCCAATCTTCTTCTCTATTCGGAAATTGGCAAGTGTATTGTAGCCCATGTCAGGTCGTAAGGCTTTCTGGAATCAAAGATATTGCAAAGAAAGTTCATATTTAAGACTAAAATCAGTAAGACTAATCACACCAGTGTAATAAAGATACGTATGAAGGAATATGGTTTAAATTATTAAAATTGCTTCATTCCAATGCATTAAAACCAAAACTGTTCCAGACTAATCACAAGGTGTTCTAAAGAAAACATTCACTATACCATTTGTGGAGTGAGAGTTGAAAATTATAAACTCTTGAGTGCATTTTGAGTATTTTCAGCTTATCAGGAGTCTGAGACATAGAAGAGAAAAAATCCTATCAGGCTTTAATTTGCCATGGTTCCTATGTCCTAGCTCCTTGCCATCCAAAAATTAAAAAAAAAAAACAAACAAAAAACCCTACTCAAACCCATAATAAAGAATCAGCTTGTATGACTGTATTTTAACGTCTCTCTTTCAGTGGCTATCCAATATAATTTTATATATCCTTCTGTTGCTCCAGAAATCAAAATATGAGAACTCTTGTTTTGACAAAAGTGGCGCAGCATTAATGCTCCAGTGCATCCCAAAGCGCAAGACCCAGCTTAATGAGGTACTTACAGGCCTTTTAGGGAAAATGTCTAAAATTACACTTCACTTCAAGATTTTAAATTCTCTACACAGAGCTGCAAGATACAGACTCTCTAAATAGGCTATATTTAAGAAGTATTGTGTACTTCCCATTTGAATTGGGAGTTGCAGCCTCTGCACAGCAACTTGACAAATATTATCCTGAACTACTAAGGCAGTGTGACAACCGCATGCTGAGAGCAAAGTCTCAGTAATGTGTTTTGGCATGCAGGTTTGTAATCACACATTTACATATGCAATGACCTACATTTGCATGTCAGATCACACACTGTCTTGCTTTATTAAGAGCGGGCACCTCCCTGTGCTTGGCGGCCAGAGTGGCGAGAGAGGGCCAGAGGGCCGTGTTTTTTGGCAGTTGAGGGATGAACTGCCACCAAGGATTAGGCTGATATGGCCTGAGCATTAGACACTTCATTAGAGGTAATCTGTTTAACAGTGGGCAGTGTATGTAAACTTCACAGCCCATTTGCGGCACCTTTTCCCCCCCATGGCCTTTCTTCAAAGGGCAGCGTGGCTGAGTGACAGCTTGTCTCATCTGCTCCCTTGTCCTGTCACACAATTTAGATGTGGAGAGCTGACATGAGAAGCAACATAGCTGCACATCTCCAACTACCACTGGGTCTCTCCTCACCACAATGCAATTTGTGGGGAATAAGCTTGTGCAGGATAAAGATTTCCTTCGGTCTGAGACCATAATGGAACAGATTATACACACTTCACTAATGATCACATTACATTGTACCGCCAAGTAAATCAGTGAGCACTCAGAATATTACAGCTTCCATGGAAGAGATATCTATCTGACAACATTAAAATAACCAGAATGGTTTCCTTTTTTCAAATTTATTTTTTAAACTTCTGGCCAAACAATGTATTAAAACTGCAATGATGTTATTCTTTTTCCTGCTCTGAACAGACTCCTGCTGTAATCCTGCACAGAGAAGAAACTGGGGAAAGGTAAGCTCAAATATTCCTAATAGAGAAAAGACTAACATCATGACATACTAATTAATTAAATCATGGCATTAAGAGCTTATTTATACAACAAGAAAACAGAATCTTCAACAGAAACTATTATACTCATTTTCAGACTTGTTTCGGTCTCAGAAAACATCTGATAGACAATTTAGCAGAGGACTGCCAGAGAAGGAAAGCATCCACAGGAAGGCCATAGAAGTTAGTACAAGACACTCACAGTTAAATTCTAAGAATATGCCAGACAGTAGCTGTTACTTTAGCCAGAGCTCTCAAGAGATGTTCTACTTCAATCTTTCTCCAAAACTTTCTATTTGCATTCAGTTCCCATCATCTCTGAGATTTAAATTTTCAAAAGCATTTCATGCCCCATAATGTACCAATGAACTTCAGTACTGACCTAGGCAGACACAAAAAAAGACAGTGTGTTTCTCACATCTATTAAGACAACAATGAAGAAACCAACAAAGACTTTATTGACCAAAATATCCCAGTCTACAATCAGTGAGCCCAGCACACATCAATTTCTCTAGTGAGCAAGACTTCTCAGGAGGTCCTTGTTCTCTCCCACTGCAACCTCCTCAGTACTGCTCCATCACTGTATGCCAGTGCACTATACCCAGCCAAAAACTCATCTGCATTGTTAAAATAAAACTCAAAAAACAACCTTATCATTTCTTTCTAATTACTTACAGATTCAAAACCAAAACCAAACAGACAGATGGACTGAAACAATTTAGAGATTCCAATAAGCAGTTAAGACTGGAGTCAGACAGGCTTTTCCTAACTGGGCTTTTCTGTTGAAGAAATCACACCACACATTTCTAAAAATGTTTAGCTAGGTTCCTTCAGTGAGGATTCCTAACCTATAAAACTAAGCTCACCAGGTTGAGAGAGAACATTAAGCAGACTAACAGCCAGCTCCAAGATGAGAAACAGCAGCAGAAAAGTTATTTTCTTGGAGAAGTTACCAGTGAAATCCAAAGGAAACTACACTATTCAATGCATATAATGCTGCAATAAAGTTTCTTCGGAGTCCAAATTTATCCAGACAACCAGCTGAAAATATAACTGCAAAGCCTTGCAAAAGATTCCTTTAGATTTTCACCCTGTTACTCAATACTAGCATCTCAAGGTTCGCAATCCAAAACTTAATGGGAAATACCACCCTAAAGACTGTGAATAATTGTTTTTAAATTAGCTATTACCACACAGGAAAAAGATTTACAAAACAACATCGAAAAACTTCCATGAAAAGTTAAACTGATTGGTCAGTTACCACCAAAAAGCAAGTCAGACATTTTTAGGAAAAGCAGTTGAATGAAACAGAAAACAAAATGTTTCATTACTGAAGTATATTATGTGTAGACGGAATACTGCACAGGGCTCTGAACCCTCATTTTGAGGGGAATACAGGCAAACAAGGTAACAGAGCAGAACAGCAATGCTGAGTAGAGATATGCTTCCATGTAAGAAGAGACTTAATAAACCACTGCTCTTCAGCTTTGGAATGCCGAAACAAACAAAAAACCCCACTCCAAACAAAAACAAACCCCAGAAAGTAAGGGATGTATATGCTGCCTTCAGTTTATGGCTTTTCAGGTCTAGTCAGAGATTAATGCTTTTCTCTATTTAGATGCTAAAATGCTCCCATTCTACTCTCACAAAAGTTCTGGAACTTCAGAGGCTACTGCCTCAGACTGCTAATCCATATTTTTCTATCTTCCTCCATAATCCTTTTACAATGTGGAAGCAGTTTGGTAGTAGTATCTGCACTCCCAAAACATCCTTGCGATGTAAGGGAGTACAGTGTTTTAACCTCATAGATAAAAGCTCTGATGGAGCTTTCAGTCACTTCATTCCAAACAGCAAACAAGTTTCTGATGGCACTGACTCTAGGTGGAGGACTGCAGCTAGCAGGAATTGATTACTGATTCCTAGTGTACTTCAGGAATCAATAGAGGGTTCAACCCAGTGTTGAGCAACACCATCATTAATCATCTGGTTAATGGGGCCAAGTGTGATCTCAGTAAGTTTGCTGATGACACAAACTGGGAGGACTGGCTGATGCACCAGAGGGTCATGATGTCATCCCAGGGGACCCTGACAGGCTGCACAAATGGGCTGACAGGACCCTCACACAATTCAGCACAGGGAAGTGGGAAGCCCCACATGTAACCCCAAAATGCACCAGGAACACTGGGCACTGACCTGCTGGGAACCAGCTGCACAGGCCAGACCTGGGGGTGCCACTGGACACCAAAGTGAACACGGGCCAGCAATGGACCCAGGGGTGGACAGTGATGTCCTGGGCTGCATTTGGAGGATTGGTGCCAGGAGGAGGAGAGAGATGATCCTTCCCCTCCACTCAGCACTGGTGGGAGCACAGCTGGAGTGCTGCATCCAGCTCTGGGCCACCCTACACAGACATACTGGAGAAAGTGGCCAGGGCTCTGCAGCACAGATCACAGGGGGAAAGGCTGACAGCACTGGCAACATCCAGCCTACAGAAGTGAAGATTCAGGGGGAATCTCATCAATGGGCTCAAATTCCTGAAAAGCACATGTCAAAACACAGAGTCAGCCTTTCTTCAGTGGTGCCCAGTGACAGGACAAGAGGTGATGGGCACAGGCTGAAACACAGAAGATTTCATCTGAACATCAGGAAAGATTTTTTTCACTGTGAGGGTGACAGTGAAAGGGAGGTGGTGGAGTTGAAACCTGATGCCTGGTTTCAACAGGTAATGACACAAATTCATATAGTATCACTGTCAGGAGGTGTAAGAATAGGTAAAGGCAACAGTCTGAAATAAATACTTTGTACTTTGGATACAATTTTGAAACAGTGTTTAATAACTCAACATTTCTTAAGGAAACAACTGTATTCCTCTTTGCTTCCTCCTCACACTACAACTCTAACTCCTCAAAGTCAGTGAAGCAGCACGACGCAAAAATTAAACCTAATTATTTTCTATGGAATACTGGACTGATATAGAATTCATTTCAAGATCATGAGAATACATTCTATCTGTTTACAGTTTCATTGTTACCACAAGAAACAATGTTATCCCATGCTCTATTTAAGAAATTAGTTACAGTTTAAAAGATCCCAGACATGTACCTGTGGCTGAAATGGTGGAGCAGTAGGCCCCTGCATCCCTTGTGATTGTTCATCCATTCTATCACACAACGATGTCCCTTATGCCCTGAAAAGAAAAATACAGTCATTACACTGTAATTCAGTCTGTATTTATGATTAATGAACATCAGCAGAAGAACAAAGGAAATAATCTTCTCAACTGTATGCTTGAGTTTAGGAACATTTAACTAGTCCAGCTCTGCACTGTTTGGGGGAAGGAGGTTTTCTTATGTTTAGCTGTTCTATGAAATTAAATAAATCACTATGGGCACCAGAATGTACTATTAAATAACGTGAATTAAAACTACTTGCATCACACAAATGACTCTGATAAAAGCTGCATCATCCCATTACTCCTCAGGGGCACCAACCACTTGTTTAACTATATGGATATCTGACCTACAGACAGCAGGGGAAATAGCAGATCAGCAGAACAGTTACAACTGCAGCATACATAGTGCTTATTTGCATTGATTTACCTGCAGATTTTAGGGAATATGCAATAGTAGCTCCATCTAAACAGAAAAAAAAGCTAAACACATACACAATACATTCTGACAAACTAGTTAAGAGGCCTTTGGAATACCATGTTGGAAGCACAGCCTCTATTCCCAACTGTGAACTTCTCATTTCCCATCAGTAAGATGGGAGGAAAGATGCCTGCCACATTCCCAAGATAGGCACACAAGGCTTTGACCAGTAATAAGAGTTGCAAAATGCACTGAATCATTAGTAGGAAAAACAGGAGAGATAAAAATGCAAATGCTCATAAGATTTTTTTCCTGAATTAAGTGCATCCTTTCTTAGGCACCCCCAAGGGGGAGCAGGTGCAGCAGCCAGTGTTACTGATGCCTACAAGAGCAAGCCCTGTTCAGATGAAGACAACAAGAAAGTTCACAAGCAGCTTCGAATGCAAACAATGAAATAAGCTTTCATAAAAGTAAGAGACAAGGCCTGAACAACTTTTTCCTCACACAAGGATGAAGTATCCCTGCCTATTACATGGTCAAACTTGCCAAGGCCTTCCAAGAATCATGTGTCTGATGGGGATACTATCCTTACTTTTCAATTTATTGTTTTCTTATTCCCTGCTCCAAATCCTGAATGTTCTAGAGACAGACCGACACAGAACATCTTTTCTGACACCATTAAATCTTTAACATAAGGAAATTTCCTGTAATAAATTTATTCTGCTAAACCTATGTGCTTCCACATAAAAAGCTATTTACACTCCACACAGAATCCAACAGCTGTTAAAACACACAAATCTTCCCAGTAATTCCTCTAGGCTATTCAAAGGGTTAGAAAAAACTCTTAGAAAAGTTTTTCAAAGGCAATTGCAAAATATTCAAGAAACTAATGAATGGCTTGTGCTCGAAGCACTGTTGCCATTCTTACAGCATAGTTGTGGTAACATCACTAACAGACAAAGAGTCACCAAGCAGCTCTGCAGTTTCTCCGTGTGCTGCCCTTGTGTAGTAAGCAGTGGACAGCATATACAAACAAATCATTAGTGATCTGCTCTCCCTGGCCCATTGAAAGAAATCACCCACATGCCATCTCAGCTCCATCAGCAATTCCTGAAAAAAAACCACAGCCACACTCCAGAGAAACCAAAGGTGCCCTCAGGCTTTGCCTTCCCATCCATCATACTTCCATACAAATCAGACAGGCTGGGGCTTCCTATTGTTTTTTATTATCTGTAACTGATCCAAAGACAAAGGAGATCCACAAAAAGCAATTTCAGGCAGGTCAACAGAATTTTTAAAAAAATCAAATTATCAAACTACAGTGAGAAGCAGAGAAGAGGAGGTAGGAATTGCCAAGATGTCCAAGACTGTCAGAATGACCATGCTGAGAAAGGGGGAGTCAGCTGCCAGAGACAGTGCACACCACTGACCAGGCAATCTTTCAGCCAGCACTAGGACACCAATACCAACGCTTTTTCCAAGTTCCAAAATATCTCCCATGCAACCTCCCCTCCAAGGCAAGAAATCGTAACACAACAGCACTGAAAATTAAACCATTGTCACAAAACTTCATCTAAATTCTTCGGGTAGATTCACAGGGGTTGATGCATTTGCAACAAATCCCAGGGGAGGAATATTACAGTAAACTTAAGGAATCTTCTGCTAATTCCTTGTTGTAGAGATCTTTCTATCACTCCTAAGAAGGCAGTAATTTTTTTCTGAAGTGCTATTTCGAAGAGTCTTTATATGAATTTAACTCTCTTCAATAGCATCAATATTTCTACTGAAGGTTTCACCATGTTTTACTAATAGGCTTCAAAATTCAAGATTTTGACCATGTAATGCATCAACAGATAATTCCTATGGGTCAAACATTTGCTTCAAATTGCCAAGTGAAAAGAAGTAAATAAAAAAACCTTTATCCTCTATTGCAAATATATACCCAACATTAATGAAACCCAAACTGAAATGTTTAGATGATGTATGTTGATTCAAAATATATAACCCATTCATCCTGTCTGAATGGTGAGGCACTGAAAGTGTTCAGAAATTTGTCCCTCTCTTTTCTTGTTAAATTTGGGAAAAGATTAGAAATGGGAG
Organism: Buphagus erythrorhynchus; assembly: GCA_013400855.1. Lineage (NCBI taxonomy): Eukaryota > Metazoa > Chordata > Aves > Passeriformes > Sturnidae > Buphagus > Buphagus erythrorhynchus. The sequence goes on from VZTT01072119.1 coordinate 102,298, forward strand.
AAGTCATATTACTGCCACTGCCAGTCACTCTGCCCTCTGTGGCTTGTTTTTATACTAAAAGCAAGCAAACCAAAGAGATAAAAACATTCTACCATACAAAGCACAGAAGTTTATTAACACGTGGATTTGCTGTTCCTTTTGCAGAAAGGCAAAGATAAGTATTTTATGTCCATATATTAAAGTTTCTTTAATTTTTCATCTCTGAAGGCTGCATGATAGATTCACATTTTAGAGAACTATGCCATTTTGATCATACAAAAGTCACAAAGATGCGAAAGAATGCCAAGGATGCAAAGTAAATCTTTTGTACTATAAAATATAACATAAGTAAGAATTGGATTTTGTTGCTTGAAGACTGTTTTCACTGTCAGGCATGCCTTTCACCTTAATATTAACTCCAGAAGTCAAAACATAGTACTGTAATATTGTTCATCTTTAAATTTCAATTGAGGCAATAATTGTCTCTTCCAAAGATGGTTTTCAAGTTCCAATTTACAGTGATAAGACACTAAAAATACCCCAAAGAGTCCATGCTTGTTTAAAATTGAAATGCAAATACAAAACACATCTATTTGTAACATGTCTGTAACCTCTTTAAACAAGTAACACAGTGACCACTTTCTGCAAATCCATCACCCTGATAAAGGTTCACAAAAAATAAGCAACAGGTGAGGTGAGTCAAGTCTATAACTATAACAGCACCCCCCAAAACCTCCAAATGTAACTCATGTTTTTCAATACACTCAAACTGATCACACAGGGGGGAAAGGACTCCTTGCCTTCAGCATACCCCTTGCAAGAAAAAGGAACTTTCTGAATCATTTATTGTGTAAACATGATGTTCACCATTTTGATGATGAAGATCATTTGGATTTGGACAACCTTCACAGAATATGGATCACACGAATATACACTGAATCTTATACTCTGGTTATGTCTGCTAACTTTACAATTAGAGTTAATACTTCTGGTTTAATTACTAATGTTTTAAATCTTCCACTTTTTCAGTTGATCAAAACAGTAGGTGGCACCTACACATAAAGGATGCAGAATGAACTTCCTGGGGATACAGACAATAGGACCAATTTTTCATTTGGGATCACAAGGGCACACCAACTCCTCTTACTCCACAAGGCAGAAAAGGAGCCCTCACCAGTAAGTCAGACCACCAAACTCCAATGCCTGAAACAGGAGTAACACCTTTTCCTTCCTTCACAAACAGGCATCCCTGTCCTCATTCACTTCCTCAGTGGCCATCTGCCAGAGCTCTGGGGTATCTGCCCACACATCTGAAGATTATGCAGATACAAAGCGGCCCAAGAGGCAAGAGCACACTCCTACACACCAAGCTCCCATCCCACAGGCAGACTCAGCTTTCCAGGTGCTTTCCAACAGCCTGCCAGAGCAGAGGCAGGACTACCCACGGCTGTCAATGCATCAGGGCAGAGGAGCCGCTGCTCATTGCTCTCATTTCACTCAGATGTATTTTAAAATAACATTAAAAAACCCCAAAAAACAAACAAAGAAACCTAGGAAAAACTTGAAATCCTTGTGACTTAAGTCTAGCAACTATGTCTTTAGAAACATGATCAGACTATTTCAGGAGAAAAAGATTACATGCACTGCTTAATCACATGAAACATGCTTTTTAAGAACTAGTTTCATAGCTGCAAGTCCATAAAGCATTCACACTGAATTCACATGGTATTTAGGCAAAAATGTTCTTGTTTTAACAGATGGCAGCTCTACAACAACAACAAAAAACCGTTTTCCTGTAGAAAACATCATTAATAGTCTCAATATGCATGGTTTCCATTAGCTACTTGCTATGCATTTGTTTATCAATTTTGCATTTTAAGTGAGACCATACAGTAATCAATGTCAAAGCAGAAACAGCTATACCTTAGGAAAAGAGCATATACTTAAAAGAATGTTCAGAATGTTACAGTTCTGCTGAGAATCTAAGAGGTTCAGTCTTCTTTTTTTTCCTGTAAAAGAAAGCTGTAACTACTCCACATAATTGCTAAGAGAAACACAGACTTAGGCTGGTTCAGGATGTGCTGATCAGAGACAGTCAATTTGGCTGTTCTCAAAGGATGGAATGTACTATGTTTACCTTTGGATTACATCATCAATTAAGGCAGATATTTTCAGTCTTTACAACAACCATTATTTTAGTTAGGTTAGAGACAAGGCTTTTCAGAAAGAACTGTTTTTTGTAAATTGCTTTCTTGTAAGTTTTGTGTAAAGTTAGATTCTTCAGTATCTAATGTGGATTTAAATGAAAAATTTTAGATCAATAAACTTCTCATCTATCTTTACTAAATTTAAAGATAAGGATCAGCCTCAGCTGAGGGATGGGGGGAGGAACCTAACAACACATATGAATACTATGTTTCTACATAAGAACACAGGCTAAAGAAATACTCCCATTTGCTTGTATCACATGTTGAGTCTTAGCTACCCAAAAGCACAATTTAAACGTAGGTAGAGCACTCAGTCACCCTGGTTGAACCTAAAAAAAGCAGAGTGCTGTGGAAACAAGGGTTTAGATTTCCAAATGCCTTCCTGAACAGCCACCACACAATTCCGCAGCCCACCGCAGCAGTGCCAATCCCAGCAGTGTGTGCCAGGGAGCCCAGGCGTGCCAGCCTGGTCCCAGCACTGCTCTCTGTCACCTGCAGTCACACTGACATACCCTCCCAGCTCCAAAGCCACAGACCGCGTGGGAGGAGACAAATTTCAGACCCAGCAGTAACAGCTTGGCCCTTCAGCTTGATGTGAGCAGGGTAAAAAAGAGCCACAGAACTGGTTTATAAGGCAGACTGTCTTAAGTCATTCTTTACCTCTTTAAGGCAAAAACTTGGCCACTGGCTTGGTGGTCAAACAGCCCACACTTTGTCAGGTCATCAACACTGATCAACACTCTTCAGCACCCACTCAATGCTGGCAACCTGGGGGCAGGCTGCAGTTTATAATGTTTATATTTACATATATTTTTATATGCATGCATTAATAATGCAAAACACATTTAAGATGACACCCACTTGAAGTTAGTCTACCAACACTAACTGACAAGGGACAAAGCAAACTCAGTACTGGAAGACCAAGTTAACCATTATCACAATAAAATGTCACATATCCCTATTAGTATACATACATATATATAAACATTATATAACCATTATATATATGCATGTTAGATATGTGCACACGTCTGTACACGCAGATTATGTATCTATACCTAATTGTGCATGTACATAGAAAATTTCATTTTTACCACTGTCAGCTAATAGCAAATATTTGCCTCACATTGCCCAAAAAACCCAAAATGTCTTCTAAAGCATGGAAAACACATAGCCATTTGTCATATTCTCTGCAGAAGCATCCACATAAGACAGAAGCTGTATATGCAACTTTTAAAGTACTGAAGGTGATTCAGTATAGATCCATATACATCTATATTCAAGAAGGATTAGTTTTCATTTTAGAAGCAGTTTCTAAAAGCCAGATCAATACTCCCCACAGGATGCCAAGACACTCCTCTCCTCATCTGAACAATACAAATTCCCAGCAGTTGTTAATCTACAGATAGATATAACTACCTAATTGGAAATACTGCATTTTTCAGCAAATTTATGTCCAAATTCCCTACTCATAGGCAGTCCAGTCAAAGCAGTCAAAAAACACACAGACAGTTTATCTGGGGTAAAAGTTGGTTTTAGCAAGAGCAGGAACAGTCATATACAAATAACCCTCTTGGAAGAAAGTAAGGGAATACACTAAGAGTTCAGAAGCAATTTTCTTATCCATTTGGCCCGACTTACCAGGCTTATTTTCACTCCAACCCTGAAAACACACATGCCACTCACTGTCATTTCCTAGCTACTAAGAGTTTGCTCTGCCAGTGCTGTCTGACTAGAAGATGAAAGTCGAAGCTCTCCTGCTTCACAAGTCCACTTCCATTCCTCTTTATTTGCACAATTTAAAAACTTAGTTTGTTTACTTCTCCCTCTTCACTTCAATTATGTCACTCAAGTAGATTGCTTATCTTACAAGGTGCTCCCAAAGGGTTACACATGCACTGACTTGCCCTTTATTGACTGTTTGTTATTTCTCATGAACTGAAAAAGAAACAGGAACTGAAACTGCTTGAGCAGCAAGCTTCTACATTTTTCATTTAGCTTCTATTCACCTGAAAGTAATCTGATAACCCATTTCTTCATACTCAACAACCAGTTATAAAGGGCATAGGTAGATCATCATAATGTCACAGTGAAAAGCATTGCAGAGAACAATGCACTGTATTTAACCATAATACCATCAAGAAAGCAAAGCCTCAGCCCACATCAGGCTGTGCTCCTGCCTCTGTAAGTGAGCAGTTCCAAGACAGTGGGAATGGATGATGTGATGCTGCCTCCCCTGCCTTCAGCCATGACTCCCAAACCCTCTTCCTTCCAGTGGGGCTGCTATGGCTACCCAGACCACTGGTAAGCAAAGTGAAACACACTCCTCAAAGAAACGTCTCAGTATCTTAGAAAGCAGTGCAAGACATCCTACTGCAGGTGTTAGATGCATATTCTCAAGCTGAAAAAAGTTATCTGTAATAATATAGTTTAAAATCTGCTAAAATTTGCTACCCCGAAGATGATAAAATGAATGAAGTACTATAAAGAATCAGAGAAGAAACACCAGCCATGTTTAACAGGCTTTCTGTGAACCTCTGAGCAGCACTACCCTTGACTCCTCAAAGCAGCAAGTAATCCAGCATCCCTGGGTCCAGAAGCAAGGCAGGCAGCAGCCAGCAGACTCATCTCAGAGGCAAGCCAACACTCGAGTCTGCAGCTGTTTCTATGTTTTACATTAAAGCACCACTGTCTAAAAGATGCAAGACCCATGTGTGGTTGTGGAGTGCTCTCAATGAGCAGCTGTACATTCAGCACTCTGAATGCAGCCTGCTCCTCAAGTCTGCTGTGAAGTTCACACACAGCCCACGTACCCAACACACAGCTCTGAATTTCAGTCAGGGCACGGACTGGAAGTTCAGTGCTGCAAAGACAACTCCTTTTTTGGATTTGCTCTCAGATGAGGACAAAAAGGGTACAGAAGAAGGGCCTCTACAGGGCAGAAGGCTATGTGTTTTCCCACCACAAGTTTTTGCTTATTTTTAGAAGTAACTTTTAGTTCACCTGTGATACTTTTGCCTTCCAGCTAACAAAAAAATCGGTAATCTTGTAAACTCTGTACTCTAACTACAGAAAATTGAAATGAACTGAGAAAGACTGGTTCATCAACACTTCACAGCACCTAATTCAAGTATCTCCCAAAGGCTTCAGCAACAATCTAATCTACAAGTTCTATATGAACTTTCATGACGTGGTAAAGTAATTCATCTGGTCCAACATAAATACAGCTATTAAATAAGACAGCAATAACTTTGTTATAAATAATTCCAAGCAGCTTAAAGAGGCTTGAATGCAGACTCCCAAATGCCACATGATGCAAGCAGTCTATTTACTTTGTCACCTATAATCCAAAACAAAAGTCACAATATCACAAGACTAACTAGGTGCAATCAGGTTTTAACATGATTGTTCACAGTACTTTCTTACAAATTACTTTTTAATGTGTTGTTTAAAATTTTATAACAAATTCCCTTGCATAAGTAAGTGCTATATGCCCAACAGGTTACAATGGCACTTGAAATACTGTGCATTTTCTAACTACAAAAATCACAACTGAATCACAGATATGTTTTACATGCCTGAGACAAATGCACACGGGTCTCTTCACCAAAGCAGCAACTCATTTTAACAGCATTGCTTCTCTGCAGCTTTTTAAACTAACCTGACAGGAAGAATCACTTTAATACTTATTAAGGAAACAGAAAGTGAGATTATGTACTTCAGTCTAGGGCTCAGTTCCTTCCCATGTGGCCAGAGAAGTCAAATGGTGATAAATACAGCAAATCAGTTTTCTAAAGGCTGCCCTTATCACCACTTTGGTATTCTGGTCAGTTATTTTCATCTCTGTTGAAAAGCACATGGAACACAGATAAACTGAACAAATTCTCTGGAAATGAGTCAGTTAATTCCTAAAACTATCCACAGTATTAACCTTCACAGGATAATCCCATCTTCTCTTAAATCCTACTTCCTGGGAATCAGGAGGGATTTTTGGATAAACACCAAATAACAACAAAAAAAAATCCCTTGGAGGTAGAGAAGAAGTTACTGCAGTTGGACTTTTCCTAGGGGACTTTCCAACGTAAGGTGAACCCAACCAAGCATCCAGCACAGATGTTTGGAACAATATCAAACTTCAGAAGGCAGCAAGGCACTGCTAGTGATAAGCTGAATTTAGCATCAGTATAAAGGCAGAGAGTACTGCACTTAGTTTACTAAACATGGGGAGGGTGTATTTATGAACAAACTGCATCAGCAAATTGTCTCTGTGCACAAATACACAAGACTGACTATGTTATGTGCAACTGAGCTCAACCCTTGCACAAAAAAATAAAGGCACAGAGGGGCTTATATGGCTCTGTTTTATACTTCAGAAGATACCACAGGTCACAGTAAAATGAGCAACTGACTTCCTGCACTCTATTTTTCATCTGACTTTCTCATTTGTTCACACACCTTCCAATGAACTCTAAAATGTTCAATTTTTCTTTCTTCTTTTGAAATAAGCTTCCATAGTGAGGATGGGAATCTACTTATCTAATTCGTGTAGACCCTGGAAGATGCTGTGGTAAGTCCATCAAAACAAGATTTTTTGATTGAATAAATTTCCTTGATTTGTTCTCAATTGTTTTTTTTTTACTGCAATGACTAACTGGTATGTTGAATACCAGATATCTATGACAAAGGCACTATCTCCATCCTTACAGTGAACAATCTCTAAGTGTGCTTCGACAAGCCAGCTACACAAACATCAGGTATTTCTAAATACAGTATCGTCATGTTTTGCAATGAAAGAACAAGTGCTCTTAATATTATTCTTTCTTCCAGTATCAAAAATTTAAAAATAACAAACATGACTTTAAGTTCTTACTTTAAAGCTGCCAGTCTTGCTAGTAAGTTTCCCTCTTTCCACAACACAACAGTTTTCATTCCTCTGCCTAAGTTTTCCATAGGCCATGAACTAATGACTGTTTTCCATTGCATTCCATATCTCTCAAGACAGTGCAAGTCTGCAGTTTAAATACAGACATTTCTGCAGCACTGCAACACTTGAGCTCCCTCCTAAACAGCCTGGAAAAAAAACTTTTAAATTTCATTCTTTCTGATTTAGCCAATCTGTGAATGTAACCATCCAATCTAATTATCCAGAGTGCGTATCTTATGCAATTTCTGCATCTCACACAACTTAATATAGGAAATATATCTAGTACATTCCACAAAATTACTGTGAACATGCAGCTTCTCCTGAAAAGTGATGCCACTATCTCAATCTGAGAAAACACCTCTATCAATTCAAAAGGTGACAAAAGTTACCATTAACTTGGTGCAAGAAGGGAAAAAACATTTAGAAAGTTTTTATCTAGTAGCAAGAATTAAATATCTGTGTAATTAATGAACACACATCCCATCATCATCTTTTATCAGAAGTAGGGTGCTTATCTTAAGTAGTTTTACCATTCCAGTAGTGATGCCCCTGACAAAAAGCAAAGCAAATCAAAGCACACGGCGCTGGAAGAACAGCGTTCTGAACCTCTGAACCCTAAAACCACGCAGGTCCAGCTCGCAGGGGCACCGAGGGGAACTCGGGGCCGGCACAGGGAGAGCCGAGCCCGGATGCCCGGTAAGGTGCAGGAGCGGACGCTCACTCCCCAGACGGAGAACGCCTCAGTTCCAGCGGCTGCCAGCAGGCCTGAGCTCTGGGCAGCCCCGCAGCAAACCGCGCTCCCCGGGGCGGAAGGGAGAGGCCCCGGCCGGGCACCGGGGAGCGCCGGGAGCACACCGGCCGCTGTGCCCCGGGGCAGAGACCGCCGGCCCCGCTGGACGGGGCCGCTCCCCCTCGCAGCCGCAGGGCCGCGGCTCCCGGTGACGGCGCTGCTTTCACCCGCGGCCGCGTGAAGTCCCGGGAGCATCTGCCCGACACCCATCCCAAGGGAGAGCAGGGCACGGGAGCCGGGAGGAAACCAGGCGAAAACGACGAGGAGTACCAGGGAAAGCAGCTCGGCCGGCACGCAAGGAGCCCGGCGCGGCAGAGGGAAGGAGGGCCGGCCGGGCCGCAGGCAGGCTGGGGCCGGAGGCGGCGAGGCCGCCGGGCAGGGTCCCTGACCGCCCGCTGCTCTAGCGGAGGCGGCGCGGCAGCCGCCACCGGGCGAAACGCCACCGAGCGCTCAGGGCGCCGCTCGCCCTGCCGGCACACGGC
>VZTT01072119.1:111021-124944 GCA_013400855.1 Buphagus erythrorhynchus
CTGGCGAGCGGCGCGGGCACCGGCGGCAGCCCCGACCTGCTCTCCGCCCCCCGCCGCTCCTGCCAGGCCCGTAAACATCCCGGCATCCCCGAGGATGGGGCGGGGCGGCCGCCGGGCCCCGCCTCGCCCAGCTCCCTCCGCCCGGCCGGAGGCGCGGTGTCCGCCGGGGTGGCCGCGGTCTGTCCCGGACGGGTCCGGGTGTGCGGGGGGTGCTCCCGGCTCCGCTGGAAGTGACGGAGTTGTGAGCGCGGTGGGACCGGGAGTGCCCGTCCCAGTGCTGGTGCCATGGAGCACAGCGGGGCCCGGGCACTGCCGTAACGCGGCGGGCGCGGGAAGCGCCGCGGGCCGGACCGGGAGCGGGAGCGGGAGGAACCAGCTCCGGCCTCTGGAGCAGGGCCTGCCCCTGTGCTTTGAACAGCACTGCTCTAAGCCTTGGGTTCTGCCAGGCTTGAAAACGCAGTGTGCCAGACTTGCTCAATTTGTGTACAAGTTGTGATACTCAGTCTGTTAGACATTCGATATTACCTGCGTACATCAACTGGAAGTGACACAAACTCCTTTTTGCTACACTGGGAGAAATAAAAGTGATGGGAACAAAAAAGACCAGACTCTTGGTGAGTCCTGTTCCACCAGCATCTACTTCGCAACAGCACTGGCTTTAAGTAGATAAAAAATACTGAATTCCACAGTAATCCTGTTTTTCACGTTCCTGAAAGTTTACCCTGCTTCGGTGCAGGGAAAAGCAATTACCTACACAGAAGAGAAGCCTTAAGAATCAATGATGGGGAAAAGGTATGAAAGCTGACCAGTTTCCCCAGTAAAGTTATGGATTACTGTGATCAAGTAACTTTTTCCTCAGGTGTAGAAGCCCTCTGTAAAAGGCACTACAGTAATTTTAGAAAGAGAAAACAGTAATTAAAAATTATCTTGAATCAGATGTACTTGATTTTTCCAAAGCAAAACTTAAGTTCTCATAAGGGTTGGAGGTTTTGCTGCAGTTTTTCCCTTGTAACAAGTAAAATAATACTTGATTTAAGCCTTGAAAAAGAAGTAGGAAATGGGCCAGTGTGTCTGGAAAAAGTCTATTCACTTCCCTGTGTACAAAATTATATCTGTTTTTGAGGCAAACTTTTATATCTGTTCTGAGACAAGCTTTGAGACAGCTGCAATGTCTCCAGTGATACAAAGTCTAATGAAATTTGAAAGGAAATTATTTTTGTTGGCTCTCATTTCTCTGATTTGTTAATCATTCTGCACATTTCCTCTGCATTAGTATTGGGGCATTCAATGCCACTGGTCAAATACAGTGACAAGGTGACCACCCAGGCTGTGAAATCAGACATACCCTATGACCTTCCCCTTTGATGTGCATTTTCTATTTCTTTAGGGTAGTCCAAAAGAATTAATTGGAATCGTGATTAAGATTTTTTTTTTTTAATAAACTATCTTGCAAATGCAGTTTCTTGAACAAGAATTCCCTGGATTGTTTTCTTGTAGTAAGTGCAATACATCAGGGCTCTCCACATACCAAAGAGTGAAAACTTGATAGGTCTGCCATATGGTGTTAAGAAGTTACTTTAAAGAATTTCAATCAGCAATTCCACTGACTGTTTTCCATCTCCAAAAAGCCTCAACCAGAAATGGGATTGTGTGAGGTAGTCACCTATTTGCAAAACCTCTGATGTAAAAAGGAGAGATTGTTATTTGGTGTGTAGGTGACCATAAAATACTGAGTCTTATTGGGGCTCATGTTTTCTCAGTAAAAGGCAATAGTACTATAATACCAAGCTATTGCTATTTTCTAGATTCTATTAGATAGAAAATGAGCAATTCACAACCTAGAATTAAGTAGCATTTGCAGGTTTCTCTACATTTATGTATAAAAAAAGAATACCCAGGGCTTACTTGCCTTGTTTACAGTAGGTTTCTCACAGTCTTCCTTTGTTTAATCTGATTGTATTTGATTTTTTTTTCTTTCATCCTATTCTTGTACTTATTGCTCTTTCATTCTTTTTCTTTGATTTTCTCCATGCTGTTATTTCACTGTACAGTTCCATAATATTTTGACTTCTCTCTTTAGTCACCTGAATGGCTACTTTGGCCTAACATTACCAGCTGATGAAGCATCTCCTGTATTCCAAGAAGATAGTTGCTTCTATTTTATTCTTGGTGTTTGGGACTCAGAGAACCTAAAAGTGAAGAGTCTGCTTTAGTTAATTAATTCATCATCACAACTAGGAAAACAGGCTTTCATATAAATGTAACTACTTTTTTTAATTTAAAATTTAAAAAAATTTAAATTTGCAAAGTGACACATCTTCCACAGAAGATCTTTTTCAGACCTGGGTTGTTCAAATGTTTATTTACAGAAGGATGTTTTTCTTTGCTTTTCAATTCACATGTACAGTTAAATAAATTTATCTAATATTCCCTATAATGGAGACTTTATATCAAACAGAATCAGAAAGGCAGAAGAGACTCCAGAAGATTCAGTAGCCTTAGGGATTGTTAAGGAGCAGGCTCATCTCTGGCAAATGCTTCTCTCAGAGGCCAGAGGGGACACTGCCTAACCAGCTAGCAAAGGATTAGAGAAAATGGACAAAGACATGCTGGAATTAGGGATCTGTGAGGGACAACATGGCTTGTTCCCTGAGTCTTACCAACTTCTGAAGGTGTTAGCAGCAAATGCTTTACACCTGGAATTGAACAGGCCAGAGACAGAAGGAACAAGGACCTCACTATTTGTCAGTGGATGCTACACTTCATTAGCCATGCTGTTATTAATCCATTTACATTTCAGCATTGATTTTAAAAAGCTGCATCAGTCTTTTTCTGATCATTGAAATCTGTGAATATCCATAACCTATAGTCAGGGTTCAAAATATAAAAACTATCAAATTATAACAAAGGGTATTATTTGGAATGGCAATGTGGCACTTGGATTGTCTTTGAAAACAGTGTCCTTTGTCAGGACTAAGCTGCTAGACTTGAAAGCACCTACAGAGTGTTGGGTAACAACATAAAAATCAACCAGGAATTCAAACATTTAGCCCAACTCTCCAGATGGTTCCTAACTTGCTTCTGCTGTTACCAAGGGCTCTGTACAGATGGAGACTCTTGAGATGTTCATTAACAGAATAAACTGAAAAATATAGATTTGAAAAGTTTAAAACTTTCAGGCAGAGGAGGACAGTGGAGGATGGGGATAGATGTAATCTTTGAGGTCACAGAGATAGGAGCATAACATTACAGCTTCACTGGTTAACAATTCTTCAGGTTCTTCAAATCAATAAAGTACAGGAAATTAATCAAAAGGAGCAACTGCTCTGCTCTAAGTCCTTGAAGCCTGGAAAGTCTCCCTCTCTCCTGGTACTTTGTTACTAACAGTAAAAAGGCTAGGGTAGCTGCCTGTGACATGGATGGGGAAATGAGAAAGGCTGTGAAGGCAGGAGTAAAGAGATCTCCATTATATTTGCACTGGATAAATATTATAGGGCTTTATGCAGAACTTAAGCTTTGACAACATAAATCATTAAATGGAGCAATCCAGGGGAGCTTGGAAAATTCCTGATTTGTATCAAGCAGGGCACCAGACCTTCTTCTGAATTTCTGTATCAAAGAACTATTTTAGAATTTTGATCATAATATATTCAAATTCAAAAACCTTATAGAAGTGAAAAGGCCAAATAAACTTACCATAGCAACAGTAAATGTTGAAAAGAGAACTACATAAAATCAAGGCAGTTTGTTAAAAGTAAATTAGAAGGAAATGACCTGTATTAGAGTTTCTAAGGATGTATCTATCATCTGTCAAAGCTAGTTAGAGGGTCTCTAAAAGACTAGCAGAGCACTACATGTGAATAAAGGATATTATTAAAAAGAAAAAGGAACTCCTAAAAAAAGGGTGTTCAGATGAGAAAAACAGAAAATAGCAAAACCTCTGGCAAGCTACATGTAAAACTGTAAAAGGCAGACCAAAAGCATTTGAAGGAAAATGTTAGTAATGGTATAAAACTTTATTGTAAAACCTCTTCCAAACACATCAGAAGCAGGAAGCCTGCAGGATAGAAAAACTGTTTGCTTATGTGGATATTATGAGAGGTTCCTACAGGGACCCCCTTTATACCACAGAAACCTGTGAGAGTTTTTGGAAAGGTATGTGTAAACAGGGAGCCTGGATGATAGGAGATTCCTGTATTTCAGTAAAACTTCTTAACAAATCTTAACTAAAATTGCTTGAAGAAATTAAGCTGCATTGCAGTACAAAGAAAGGATCAGTACTGACTTATATTATTATAAGGGTCAGTACAGAGTTCTGTGCTATAAGTTTTCCTAAAATTTGGTTCTATATATAATCACAGTTAAATACAGTTCTTCAAAATTTTTCTTTGCTCTAGCACACTGCTATTTTGATGTATTATCATAATACATGTGTTATTGTTTAACTGAAGGAAGAAAATATTTGTATATTTCGTGTAGTGAGCACAGTTAGCCTAACCTAGCTTACTGGTAATAAAGAAAACTACATTTTGGTGCAGGTTAATTGAGCATAGGTTGATCTGTCCATCCAGACTCCCACTCCACTGCAGCCTGTTGAGCAGGCTTCAGGTTTTTTATACCTTGGTCCATCCACATCTTCCTTCAGCATGTCCTGGCATTCCCCATGTTCTTTGAGGGCAGGACTATCACCCTCATTTCACAGTGTCACTAATAGAGTACCCAGGCAGAGTTCAAGTGCAGTTTAGGGGTAATTCTGCCATTCACTCGTGATGGCAATGACTGTTCAAGAACCAGCAACAGACATATTCATCTCTATTATGTCTTACCTCACTTCTTCCTGTTTAACAAATATTTATCATATAGCCCAAACTGTTCTCAAGATTTTTTTTTGCTAAGTCATCCTTTACATTTATCTAAAGGTCCAACCCATTTTAAACATTACAAATGTAACAGTTTCAGTAACTATGTGCACTGAACTATGTGACTAATCAGTGATGGCAAGGAATTCCTTGTATATATTTTTCCATTTTTCACCTCCTAAATTGATTACCCTGCTCTGAATGCCAGAATCTGAGTATTGGTACATTTTACTAATGGTAGAAGCTAAGTTCTGCCTGTAATGATCCTTCATACATGAAGTTCTTTCACAGAAGCATATTCATCTAAAAGAAATTCTTACAGAAGTGGGTAAGACTTTCAACTTCCAAATAATAGTTCTGTTTGTCCAAGGTGGTAGTGTTTACAATATGACACAGGATTAGAAACTGCCTTCAAGTCTATAAACATGTACTTGCCAATAAAACCTGGTGACTGTATATCTGGTGTCACTGAAGTTCAGACTCCTACCCAGGGTAAGTTGGTGTAGCTGCTCTGACTTCAGTGGAGTCATGCTGATTTACACAGCTGAAGACCTGGGCCTTAGCTGCTGGATCTGAGAATTTTAACAAATAAAAAAGAAAATTTAGTCAAGTTCATCCTTTTCCTTCAGTAAGTTATAGCTGCTAACAATTGTGTCATGCTGGGACATTATTACTGTAATATTGCAAAACAAAAATGCAGTATTATGAATGAAAATTCACAACTATTACATTTTAAGCTAACTAAAGTAAATATCCATGCATATGGATCCATATGCAGAATCCTACTGGCTTCAGTGGTGCCTTGAAAATGAGGATCTGGTATCTAAAAAAATCACTGAAACCTTAACCATATCTTTAATTTTTCCTCTCCCACCTGACTAAATTCCTGGGTAAATCAGACATCCACGCCAGTGTTGAAACTCTGGGGTGTCCATAGAAGCACCTTACCTTACATAGTAACACAGGTAAAATTTAGAAGTTTGTTCAATATATTTGGATTTTTTAGTGGAAAGTGATAGATGAGATAAATGCATTTTTTGTCTGTTTAGCACACAAGTCAATGAAGCCCCAGACCTCATGGAGGTGCATATTTGAATGTATTATGTTATCCACTGTCTCATTCCAGGTATACACCTGGCAGCTATTCCAAATACACAGTTTAGTTCTTCTTACCTGAACTCAAGAAAATGTACACCTTTGGAAAAAGGCAGCCCGAGGCTCATGACTAACTAAATACCATTTAGAGTTTACATTTAGTCCTGACATGAGACAAAAAGGTACATACACGTCATGTAGGCATTTTTCCCAGAGTTTAATAAGATTTTGACCAATATGCTCTCAATTCCATTGTTAAATGGAATAAATTTAATTCAAATCACTTTATTCATTCTTTCCATATAAGCTTGACCAAATTTCCTAATCTCTTGTTCCAACCCTTCAGATAGAAACAAAATGAAGATAAACCAGCATTTGTTCTGCTAGCATCCTTTCTCTCAGCCTGTGTCACAACTGATTAGAGTGCAATTCTTCCAAACAAGAATTGTCTCTCACCATGTCTTTGCACTTTGCCTGGTAGAATGGAGCCTATGCCTGTGCTGCAATGCAAATGAATAATAATTTATGGTGATGTTGGAATGGTGTTGACAGAAATGGAGCTAACAGCATGAGTGGGAAATAACTGCATTTATCCTAAAAATAACTATTGTCAGTCCAAAAAGCAAACTTGATTTCAGTGTTTAGCCTTTATTAGCAGAAACTTTAGAAAGAACATGATTTTAAGTGGCAATTCTGCTAGAATGAGGACTACAGAATTTTTCTACTGACTTCAGAGCCAGCTTGAGACAAGAAAAATGCACAGAACAAGTGAAATAAATATTGTTGGCATTTTACAATAAAATGGGGATGCATTTTATAGGTGGCTAGCAGCTTGTAGTTAAAGACAAGCTTAATAAAACTAATCCTTTCCCTGTGCTTATTAAAATGTTTCCTGTATCAGCAGGCCATGCAAAGGACTCACTACCAATCTCTTAACTTGCACTAAAACCCAGAGATGTCCACTTGAGTCATAGTTCCCAGTGCCAGTCCTGTTCTCTGCCTGCTACTGGAATTCAAAGCCTCTGAGGGAATTAAAACTAGCACATTAGTTCCTAATTAAATCCAAAAGGGTTGTGAAATGTAACCAAATAACTTTATAGTATTTCTTGGGAATATGATCTCAGGAGGATAAGGAAGGAGCAGTGGCTTTCAATTAATGATTTTCCCTCTTCTCACACACAGGAAATGTCTGCAATGTTCTTTTGACCCCTTTTAATTTCTTCAAGGGGAACATTTGACTCTTTAAGCTTCTTCCTACAAATATATTTTTAAAAGTTCCTGCAGGTTTGTAATAATTTAGTAGGATAAAGAAATACAGTCATTACTATAGCAGTCCTTTTTTCTTCAATTAGTATTTCTAATCACATTAGACATGTTTTCAGTATCCAGAGAGGATGCTTGATCCCTACAGCTATCGTGAACTATTAACTTTAATTAAAATTTACAAGTCTAATGTTGTTACATCTGCTAAAAGCATTAACTGCCATGTTAATTACCAAAATGTTAATGTTGCGTTAAAATATGAATGTTCCCTTTTGACAGTTCATCTGTGGTTTAATTATTTATTTTTGGTAGAATATCTCTTCAAAAAAAGAAAAAGGCATAAAAGCATAAATGCTGACTGAAATAATGAGACATAATGGGAAAACTTCATCTAGGAAGAAAACTTAATACTTTAGAATACCAGTTGCTAGCAGAAATTCATTTGCATTCCTTGCTGTGTCGAAAATAAATACATAGCACTTGTGTCATATCTAAGATGTTATTTATAATTCCAACACATTCTTCTGCTTTTACTTTATAGGGATATATAATGTGCAGGACAAATTCTTAAATCTCCATAGTTCAGCAGTGTCATTGTGTTGGTGCTACAATAGAAACTCCCCCCAAAAAAAAAAGATTTCAGGATTTCGTATCAAAAACTTTATTGGATTTCTGAAGGTTTCCCCATATAACTCATTTCAAAATAGATTCACCAAAGGAGATGTCTAGAACTCAGTCCTGAAGTTACTGTACTCCCTATCCCAAGAGTACAGGATCAAATGGGAAGTCTTTTTAAATCACTGCAATTAGTAACAAGCATAGCAGAGACTTTGCAGTGGCTCATCTAAAGTAAACAGTAATCACTGGTTAAAGTAAAGCTGTCTCTTGCTGTATTTCATGGCACAATACTCCTCTATCTTTTTAGTCTTAAAGGCATTGTCACTGAACTTAATAAATGAGAAACTTCTGACAAACCAATGTTAAATATAATTGTTACTTGTTTCTCTCATGTTGAATAATTATTTTAATAGCTGAAGTTAACAGTCTGCCAAGTAATTTCTTAACGTGATTGTAACTAGGTACTGTTTGATTTTATGCCATCCTCTGTTTTTTAATTTTGCATGAAGCAACCTTAATTTTGCCTGTAAATCTTCTATGGTACATGTCAGAGGCACATTCCTCACTCTTTACTCCGTTGAATGTTGGAAGTAGGCAGCTGTTTAGTAGCAAGTGCATAATTGGGTTTGTGGGTGGAAGAAAGTATATTTTTAGAGATCAGATGTCCAGCTCACAGATTTAGATGGTTTATTAAGAAAACAAAAGTTTTAAATTCCCAAGTAATACCACTGCAAGTTGTCAGTGGACTTTGAGCTAGCAGGACAGCATGCATACACCTCTTGTTTCACCACAGCCTGACCTCTTCTGATGTCCAGACTTTCTCTCCACTGTATGGTGGAATTAGTTCCAATCATAAACCTCGAGTTTTCATATAACATTATTTAGAGCTCTTCTTAGCAGTGAGTCTTGAACCATGGTAATGGAATTCTAGATGAGAAGTTGCATTCAGTTGTGTTTTCGAGTTAACATTGTAGGAGAGTGCTGCAATAAATCCTCATTTGTTTTCCACAAAGTTTGAAGAATTTGCCTCCAAATCCTTTCACAGAGCCTTTAATAAAAAAGAGCTATTGAACAAACTGGTCTGAAGCAGAGAAAAGCCCTGCAGTCTCCCAGATGTTCAGAGTCCAGATTGGTCAGAGTTTATGGAATATATCCACATACAACCCCACCTTCCCTCCCAAAAAGCCCCAAACAAACAAAAAACCTAACCCACATGTTCAAGCTCAGATGGCTGGTTATGTTCTATGAGCCCTACTGCAGGCACATTCAGCAGGACTAGTGGTAAGATTTATTCTGGTGTGCTCTGATCCTGAGGCTTTTTAGAGTACTACTTCAAACAGAAAAGATTTCCATTTAAAAATAATAGTGGTTATTGTTTTGAAGAATGTAGCAAGTTGCTAAAGAAATGTTTTCTAATCGTCTGCCAGAAGGCAGCCTATCTCCTGGGCTTTGTTTGCTTGTATAGATTTCATTGCCTGCAGCAATACTTCTTTAAGTCAAGTTTACAGAAACTTGTCTCTCTTGGGGAGATGAATATCTTTCAAAGCTCATTATTTATTTGGGAATATTCAAGCACTCTAGAGAAGACAAGGAAATAATTCAAATGATTCATTTGCAATTAATCTGATACTAACTTTTGTGCTGCAGTGCTCTAGCTTACATAACTTCTTGCAAAGGTCTGTATTACCACCAGTCTTGGTGCATGGAATTCACCCCTCTCTTTCAGTGTTACAGTTCTTACAGCATGGGGAAATTACTTAAATTCTTTTCTAAGCCAAAAAAAAAAAACAAAAAAACCAACAACAAATAAACTCCCACATTATTTATCTGGTGGCTTGTGGCTGCTTGTTTGACTGTCATTGTAAAGCAGAGTGTGAAGGATAATCCTTTACAGCCATTGAGACCCACACACAAGCCAGAAGCTTCCTTATTCATTTATCAATTATCAGAACTCCTTTTATTTTGTGAAATGGAAATAAATAAATTAACCCCACTGTACCATGGCCACAGAATAGCTCTAGCAAAAATGTTGCCTTTTCTCAGTCATTCTGATTAAGTTAAAGCCAGACCTTATTCAAAGATGTAGTGTTAAGGAAACAAAGTGCCTCCATTCAACAGGTTTTGATTTGCCACAAAATGTACATTAAAAAAAAATTGTGTTTAAGATCAATGTCTGCATTATAATTTGCATATCTTCCTTCTCTGCCTACATTTTAATCTTCTTTTTCTGTAGTGCATGTACTATTAAACTTCAGAATATTTCTGTCATTCCCTTCACCAAGCTTTTGGCGAAGGATGCCCCTCTGAGTACAATGTAATAGCTGGCAATCACCCTGGCTCATCATCCACTGAGAAACTCTTGTTGGACTCCAAAACAGTGCAGTCTTATTATTAATAGTTAATTAAAAGGCTGATGTAAGGGTATTATTTTATGTTCCCTTTCAAGATGTGTTCACAACAGTTTTTATCAGACAAAGCATCAACTGCTTTGTCAAACTGCTCAGTTTTGCTGTGCAGAACTTTTTGGTAAGAGTGACAGACAGCTTCAGCAGTAAACCTTTTTATGACCTTTCTTGCAGACATATATACATTCTTGAATGAACATAGAGAAAAGCACTGCGTTGGTAAAATGACAGCAGAGTTCTGGAGCTCTGCTACAGAATCACTGCTTTTATAAATCTAGATTTACTTCAAAGAGAGCAATATTGACCTCACATACCTGATTTTGTCCACAGAGATCTCCAATGTGTGAGTGTATAAGATCATAACTAGCATCAAGGAGCTGATTTATAGAAGATTTGTACACTATTCACATATTTTAATTAGGGCATGTGATTTATGCACCATGCAGAACATTACAGGTTTTGAGTTCATTATATGTATGCATCTGTGGGTGTGTGTATATATAAAGTATTATATGTACAATAGAAATTAACAAATCAGAAGTAAATACATTAAAAATGTTGTTTCAAGTCAAGGAATACTGAAAACAAGACCTTAAATTTCAAAAGTTAAATCTTGGCTCATCAAAGCTCGGGAACTTTTTAATTGACTCACTCACACGTCNNNNGACCTTAAATTTCAAAAGTGAAATCTTGGCTCATTAAAGCTGAGGGAATTTTTAATTTATTTCTCTGTGACCCAGATTCTCCTTTAAAAACTTAATTTCCACCTAACATCATGCTTTCTGTTCTAATTATTTTTTCTTCTGCTATTACCCCAAGTAATATTATAGCAGTGGAAAAAAGACCTGATAATTTTATGTTTAGCAGACATCTTCCATCAGTCATTTTTAGATCTGAAGCTTATGCAATTGGATTGTGATTTCGAAAAAGCAGCATCTGCTTAATGATGCNNNACAGCATCTGCTTAATGATGCGGTCCCATAATGTTTAGAAGTCTAGTCTTTAAGATTCTTAAAAAAATTTTTGTTGTACATTTCTCATCTAAAACATTGAAAGCTTTGTATCATCTCCTCATCTGCCCTAAGCTTTAGAGACTCTCAAGGCAATATGTGGGGGTAATGTCACCCTTTTTTGTGTGGTCTCACTAAGGAACAGTGTTGATCACTCTCCTACAAGCATCTTACACCCAGTGTACTAAAAAATACTCCTGCTTTGCTCAAAGCTTCTTATGAGATACTTGAAGGACACATAATCCATACATACAGTCCACTGACAATCTTCATGATGGGATACATCAGCATTTAATGAAACTGCATTGAAACAGGTCACTATTTTACTACCTGCAAACCAAACCTGTTAGGGTGTTCCTGTTATTTACTTACAGCAGATTTAATGTAGAATAATGCTCCTATATCTGCAGTGTTTTAGCTAAACCTGCACATACAAACTTACTAGAAGTCAAATACTTATTTTACAATATGCATACAAAAATAGGAACATATATATTATTACTAAATATGCTCATAAAATATCTAGAAATGTACCATTGCTTGTTCTATAAACTTAATCCCATCAATGATCCAACACATTTAAGACCATTCCTAGTGCCTTTGTTTCTTTTACCTAACAAATCTCCCCCATCTCTGGTTTATTCTTTTAGTCCTACCTTACGCAAGGAAAAATGGAAATCTGGTGGGGTTTCCTTTGTAAGAGAAAAATGGAATAATGGTTTTGTTCCAGGTACTCCACAAACTACTGCTTCATCTGGCATGACATGACGGCTGAAGTTGAATTTGGAGGCTCCATGGACTGCTCTTCCTAAAAAAATACAAGAAAATATGTATGAATGAAAACTTTGTTCCAGAATATCCAATTTACAGGAAGTCAGAGCAAGCCAACAATGATTTTCCTGCTCCTGTTGTCGCTCACTTTTTACCTTTTTCCTAATAAAATAGTCATTTCAATTACACACAAGCTGGTGAATAAAATCTATACAGGTACACTGACTATCCCCTGCTGTTCACTCATGTTCAAAGCATGCAGTTGTTAACTCCTTAGTCCATCTGATTTCATAAAGGTTGCCAATTACATATTCAAAAAATGTTAGATCAACAAATGTAATTATTGTAGACTGTTAAAGTACTAAAATATGAATTTAGATCTATGGATCAATCCTTAATTAAGCAAACATCAAAGAACAGAAAGCTGGAGGAATCAAACAGGGTACATTAATTTGCCCAGAAAAAGACTTTCCTGTTGTCAATATTTCCCACAAGTGAGAACAAGTCATAAGTTCAGAAAAAAAAGTTGCACAGAAAATGCCCAGTCTCCCAGTAATACTTTTTGCAAAACTTAATCTAAGTAGGTAATTCAGTAGCAACATTAAAAGGGTGGAGGAACCATCCTCATGTTCAGCTTTTAGGTCTTCTGCAAGAATAGAATGAAAGGAGGGCAAAATTTTGGGCTGAAAATCTGATCATCCTAAGTAGATCCAAATTGTCAGTGTAAAGGACTGTGTACATAGCCTTTAATAAAATTACATTGTTTTGAAGAAGTGTGGGATGCAGAAATACTGGTTTTTCCTTCTAATGATCTTCTAAGTTTCCTTTTCACGGATTTGCCGTTACTGTAACAAAGTGAAACGGAACAAGTTTCTTCCTTTTGGAATGCTGCTTCCAAAACCCCACTCCAATACTCCTGAGCCATTGCCACAGACTTAATAAATTCCAGAGACTACTGGTAGCAAGATCTGGAAACACTTCAGCAGATGAACCACTTTCTCAGAACTGAAACCTTTGTTTCAAAAACACATTCAATACAAGCTGACTTACAGAAGGCCTGAAGTTAGAGCCTCCTTCTCTCTTTTCCAGACTCAGTCCAAAGAGAGAAAACTTGGAGAGAGAGAAAGGTTGGTGTAATGATCAGGATACAAATAAACAAAACATATAGGAAACATTGGTATGCATCTGCACAGATAGGAGAATAAAAAATTAGCATTCATTCAAAGCTGCTTCTGCTTTCTGACAGGTAATAATGATTGTTAATGGGACTGACATTTCCACTGTACAATCAAAACATATTCTTCAAAACCTATTGCATAATTAACATTACTTACACACAATTCACATCAAATAACATCAAATTAGAAAGACTTATGGGGCTAGTGAATAGCATCCTGAAAATCATCTTGTCCAGGTGTTGACTGAGCCCTGATAACACTTGCAGGGCTCTGCTGGACTCTTCTCTCAGCCAGGCAAGTCCTCAGTGCATTCTACGACTGCGAAGAGTAAAGGGCTGCACACATGAACACAGGACTGACAGGGATGCTTCTCCTTCCTGCCCATTGTCCTGACAAGGACAGTGATGGATTAGCCACACAGGAGACATGTTCCTGCATGTAATCCACATGAAATAGCAGAAGAGGAAGGAGAAAAGTTCATATCTTTACCCACCTGATTAATGGCTTGGATGCCCAAAATTATGAAAAACTGTGAAGGAGTTCAGATTCTTAATTTCTGTATATCTTTATTAAATCAGATACTTGATGCAAATTCTATTTTTCCTCTCAATAAGCTTCTCACTCATTTTCTAGAACAGAGACTGATCTATGCACAGATATTTCCAGAAACACGCCACCTACTACATATAAACTGGTCAGCTGTGTCTCCTTGTTCAGCTAGAGT
>VZTT01072121.1:10551-32271 GCA_013400855.1 Buphagus erythrorhynchus
GAAAAAAAAAAAAAAAAAAAAAAAAAAAAAAAAAAAAAAAAAAAAAAAAAAAGAAAAACACCAGAAAAAAGGGTTTAGAGAATGAGAAAGTCAGCACTCTGGTAGCCCTCAAAAATCTTTTTCATCAGTAAAAGAAAAACTACTGTCTCCCCTTGATATCGTTGGAAAGGTTAGCAGTTAATGAAGGTTGTGCTGATAAGCTGAGCTGGAACAGCACAGCATCACTACTGTCAAAAGAGCAAGAAAAACTTTATCAGTTTTCAGGAAGCCTGTCTTTTGTTAGATTGCTTTAAAACAAAATTATATCAGAGAAGTGAATGGGAGAATTTAGGAGTTAATGCCAGAACAGAATATAAGACAACTTCCTGGCGCATGCTTGCCTTGCAAAAATGCTGTGGCTTCCTCTGTCCAGATATAGCACAACTGCTTCAGCTGCACCTAAACCACCACCATCACCACCAGCAACAAAGGCACACAGGAAAAGGCAGATCTGAAATGTCCTGACATTTTGAGTGTGCAATTGGAGTTGCAGGAGATGATCACTGGGCACATTCCACTATTTCTGGAGGAGCTGTTTAAAGTGCATTCCTCGCCCAGCATCTTGGCTGTGCAGAGATGGGATGCAAAGATTAATGCTGAAATATTCCAGGATGAAGAAAATCTCAAATTATAATGCGCTGGCAAATAAATTTCTGTTGATGAAGTTCATACTGGATCACATATACACTGCATACTGGTCTTCAGAGAAGAATAGAGATTAAATTATTTATGTCAAATTTGTCAATTTATTTTATTTCTGAATTTAACAACATTGTATATTTCAGTACATTGAACAAAAATATAAATGCATACCAGGAAAACTCTTCAATTAAGAATTTATTTTAGTGACTTCTTACTGTCTTCACACCCTCTGGTCACTATAGAATGGAACAGAGCAGTCATCATGCCAGCAAACTTTGCTAGAATGAGGAATTCCACCAGTATGGAAGTAGAAAAATTTAGGTCCCCACAGACTAGTGTCAAGTAACCCTGACTGCCCTGGCCATAATAATTCTTGCTTTCTGTATCTTTACACTATTCCGATCATGGACCATAAATATTTCCTATGGTCATACATATTTTCCCAATGCTCTCATGCTTGGAGATAATTCTTTGCATTTGCCCATAAGACATTCCTCTCTTGGCATTAGATATCATTAGCTCTCAAAACTGTTCAAGCCCCTAAGAGGAGACAGTACTCTCCCATCCCCACTAAACTGAAAATATAAGTTGTACAGTAGCTACTGCAAGTTCACCTTATCATGGAATCACCACAGGCTGCAGAGCATCTCTTAACTGAGTCTGAGATCACTTTTCACTGTTACTAACAAAGAAAATTATGCCAATTAGTCAAATGTATTTTATCAAAGCAAATGGTTAAGTGGTTGAATGAAGAATTGAAAACTGAGAACATTTTAAATGTAGATACCTATCTTTCCTTGGTTTTGAGCCTGAAATATTTCCCCCTCTTCCCCCTCATTTCTCTTAAAATATATTTCCATTGCATTCACTAGAAACAACTGTTTGTGTGAAACATAAATTATGAAACATCCAGCTAGATTTACTGCTTTTAATTCACTCTAAGTTCTACACAGAAAAAAAAGACGAGTTAATATCATAGGCAAAGTTTTATTCTCTGGATTCCCTCTTCTTTTCACCAACTTTAGGAGCCCTACTCATATATATTATACACATCCTCAGCCCAACATGAAGCGCTTCCAGTTCTCAGCTCAACTTCTACCCCTGCTGCAGAGCTCTACCTCCTGCATCCAGCACCCCTGTAATCCCTCCATGCCCTTCCTGTGTCCCACTCCATCCCAGTGGCAAACATCGGTGTTAGCCTCTCAATTGCACAAAGAGCAGAAAATCATTGGACAAAAAGCAGCAAATGACTGAAGCACCTGGGAGCCGTGTATATAATGACTGGCTGCTCCCCCAGTGTGGGCTCCAGCAGGATCTCTTTCTGGTTTTGGCAAAAACTGCAAGAACTTAGTATCTCTGAGATATTATCCCTCACTTCCTTTGCCAAATTTGACTGAAGTGATGCTGCTGATGGAAAAGGAGAAGGGCAAGTGGAAGGAAGGAGAAATTTGGGCAAAGACTGACGGGCAGAGCTGTCACATCATCTTTGTTTTGACAGAAGAACAGACAACCCCTGCCAGCCAACTCTGAAAACATTATGTCTTCAGATGCTGTGCTGTGTTTGGTTTGTCCTCTCCTTTCCAAATCTTACTGAAAATGAATACCCAGAGAGATCCCTCAGCCACACTGCAGGATGAGAAGAGAAGCCTCTCTGAAACAGAATGTATATATGCTCCTCCATCCACCCAATATCCATCCTGGCAGAGCTTGAACGAGATGCAAAAACAAGTGGGTCTTAAAATATCATTCATACATACAAATTATCACAGCCCAATTCCATTCACCACACAACTGTTCTATAATTTGGAAACAAGCTATTTGGTGGCATGACAAATATAAGACGTCAAATTCTGATTGCACAGACATTCATTGTTCTGTTGCCATTAATACTCCTAATCTATGCCAGTGGAAATTATGTGCTTGTATTAACAACACATGAACCAGACAGCTGCGAGGATTACTTCTAGCCAAGCACCTGCTCCCCAGTCCTAGTGAGACTTCTGGGAAAGACGTGCTCCTAGGTGTGTGTGGAGGAGGAGGAGCTCTAACTGTGAGGCAATCTGAGGCAGAGAGAGTGTTTATAAACATGAACTATCCCAGCATCCAACCACATTACTCTGGGCTTTCTTTTCTTCTTTGGGGAGGAATAGGTGAAGATGAAGAGAGTCAGTGAAGTTCTTCACAGGCACATGGGAATGAAGGCTCTCACTTCCCTGCCCTGTTACTGCTCTAAGGGCATGGCAACACAATGATTGTGTGGCTTTCCTGTCCTGTTATGGCTGCTTCTCTGTGCTTGTCCTCGGAACTTCCTTGTCAGCCCTGGTCTGGTTCTCACTGAAATGAATCATGCACTGTGTATACTGCACATCCTTAGGCAAAATATCTCATGGAAATGCAACCACAGTTTAGTCACTGTTTGAATCAGATCCACTCAGGCACTTACTATGGTGGGGGGGGGGAATGTTGATTTGTTTGTTGTATATATACTGGCTGTTAATTTTTATTGCTTGTAAACTTTCTTTCTATAAAATCTGTGTGAAAGCTGGACTACCATGGTAAAGGAAAGTTACCATATGGGGAAAATATGCTTGATTAAAGTGGCTGTTTCCATGTTTGCTCAGTGTTGTGACACATCTTCACATTGGGTAAGGTGATTGGCAGAGAAACAACAGCAGTAAGCACTGATGTGTGTATGTGTCATGTATGAATGCCTGAAGCTGAGTAGGGCTTGGTTTTGCAAACTTCCCAGTGCCTCCAAGCATGATTTATTGAAGATTTTTCTGCAATAATGAAGAAATTTAAAAAAATAAAATCAAATAAGTGTCACATTTCCTGCTTTAGACTACTGAATGCAAAATGAAGAAAAAGCAGTGAGACTGTCTCATGCAGGGAATTAAGGTTAACACTACAAATACTGTACAGAAGGTACAATCTCATCTTTCCTGTGTGTATTAGCTCCCTTCTTTCCATTCCATTCCATTCCCGGTAGTCTTCTCCTTAAACCTGAGTTTCCTAATCTATCACATTGAGTATGATCTGAAACTCATATCATCTCCTCTTCCTTCAGCACCCCATCTATAAAATGTGGATAACACTTCTTCTCCCTTAGTCTTTAACCTTGTATATTTTCAAGACTGTTTATTCTATGTGTTTATGTAGATATATACTGAGAAATATAGAGACTGTGATTTTCCTGGTCTCTAGCTGGTATTACAAAATGAGAATAAATAGCTTTCAGTAAGCAGAAAATATGGTGGACAATTCATTAACTTACCCACTGGTCTAAAAATGGACACCAGTTAGACCTGTAAGAAGCACTGTTTCTCATGATGTGACACAGGTAGCAGAGACGTAATGCACAGGTTTCAAGAAGTTTTTCACCTTGAGATATTTAAGCATTTGAAGTTTCCTTAGAGAGGGACAAGACTATTAGCTGTCCTTAGCCACTGGGATGGAAAGCCCAAAGACAACCCTGCCTAACCTGTTCCCTCTGTGCAGAAGCCGCCGTGCTGGTTACTGTTGGAGATCTTCATTCTGTGAAATGGAGAATGGAACGTGGTCCCATCATCACTGCATTCTTTTTGGTAGGCTTTGCTTCAGTCCTTGTGGATGCAATAGCAGCTGCTTCTTGTCTTATCTCACATCCATCCTGAAAAAGCATGTTTGTTTTTTTTCAGACTTTCAGCCTGTAGCCAGTCATTCTCTTCCTTCGTCAACAGTCTCTCATCATTCAACTCTAGTCTCAATCCCTTTATTCACAGAAGCTAACCTAGAGCTATTTTTTTATTCAGCTCAAAATATACTCTGATGTCAAGGCAGAAGCCTCTGAGGTCCACTTTGTATTTCCTGCTGGCCTGAGGCAAGTCTTATTCTCATGTGTTCCCTTCACGTCACTTACTTTCTCCATTCAGCTTTCTCCTGCTAAGGCCCATGTTCCATGGAATGCCCTAACTTGTCCAAGGATGAAGCTTTTCTGAGGTAAGGTGAGGGCAGAGGTCCTAGAGGGGTTCTCCTTCCTGGCTGTCACGTCACTGCATGGGACAGAGCAGGGATGCGGCATGTGAAAAGCAGAGTAGGAGCAGAACAGGCAACCAAGGAAGTATTTAGACAAGAGTCCCTTCTGAGCCAAATGGACCCCAGCTTTTTATTGAGGAGGGGTAAGGTCACTATTAAGCTTCAACTGGCTTTTGGTATTTGGACCAGCCTGCCATGAAATTACCCCCTGCAGCACCAGAGTCTGCTCCATATATGAGCTGCTGGTTATAGCTTCTCTAGAAGCACCTGCATGTGCTGAATTAATGGAAGGGAATTAGATTGTTATATGATGAATTAAGTCTCTGGATAACCCTGCGGAGTCTGGCTGAAAACAAAGGGCCTTACTCCCTGGTCCTGCATTTGCACCCAGCAACTGCAACTGCAGTGAGCAAAGCCCTTGGGGAAAAAAGTCAGCTCCAATGAATGAAGAAAAGTATTGGTAATTCTTGCAGGGAATACCTGCAGAGAGGGAAGATGCTCTCCAGTTCCATCAAAAGCTGTGCTGCACATGTATGCACTGTGCAGCAAAAAGCTCTTCCTCTGGGCAGAATGGAGAAATCTAGGTAAATCTAGGTGGGGATGAAATTAGGATGCATCTCAGAAGACTCTCCACAATGCAGTAATAAAGTGAAGCTCAGCTGAAAGATTATAGGGGCACTTCTGATATTCCAAACAAAAATTGAAGTGAAATAAGGACAAACAACCCAGAGTCTAAGTGTTAAGCATGCTAGCACTAAGCTGATGTTATTATTTGTAGACCACATTGTATAATTTGAGAGACTTTTGCTGTTCAAGGAGGATGGTTATCCTGGTGACAGTCTCCTGCTCCCAGATCCCAGGGGCAGCAGAAACACTGGACAGCTGGAGTCCAAAAGCAGGAGCTGAGGCTGGCACTAGTACAAAGAATGTTTCCGATGAACATAACTTTCTTTCCATTTTTGTCACCAATGTTTTTGTTCTCTAAACCCTACCTGACAACCCAGGAGCAACACTGCTTGGTGAAAATTTTTGCAGTGCATAATCAATTACAGAGGACTAACAAATAATGTGAAAATCACAGTGATTAATTTTATTTTTAATATTTTTACAAATGGAATAATCAGACTTGTTCTGATCTAGTGATTTATGAGCTAGGTGGCAGGTGATAGCTTATGATCCTCACTCAGGTGCCATGAAGTGCTTTCTGCCAAAATTCTCAGTCCTTCACATATTTTTTTAACTTTTGTCATCTAGGTTTTTCCTCTTGGGCTTGTTAGCAATCAATGCCTGCCTAGCCTAGGCATGTTTCAAAAGGAAAGACACAATATGGAATAGCTTTTGTGGAAGAATATGAAATTAAATGCAATTTAACTTGGGTGTCAAGCAAAAAAAATAATTTTGAGGGAGGCTTTGCCACAGCAAAGCAATCGAATGCTCAAATGTAACCACTTGCCAAGAATTCAGCCACCATGGTGTCTCCTTTTTGGGCTTACCTTTTGAGGCCAAATATGCAGACACCTTTCCCTTGATAATTCTCTCTCAGTCACTCTGAAAATCTTTCCTAAAGCTTTTGATTCCAGCTTCACTCTAATGGTGTTTCTCCTGGAGGCCAGTTAGCAAGAAGAAAAAGGAAAATAAAAGGTGTGAGAAAGCAATTTTTTGATTGTTAAATAATAACTTACTGCTTAACTTTGCAGAACATTTGGAGATATGGAAAATGTAGGTCCAAAATTAATCACATGTACAAAAAAAAAGAGCAACACATGGGCATAAATAATTACAGTATTTGGTTCCAGATGTGCTAGTCATGACACAACACTCACTAAAAAAAAAACAAAAAAACAACAACAAAAAAAGCTCATTCTGCACTGTCATACTTGTTTCTTCTCTGGTGGCCATGAAAGGCAGCTTTCCAAGCTGAGAATTCTGGTCTGTGGCTCTGGGGTTGGCCCAGACTGGTGCTCTGGATATATGACTTTCCTTCAACGGTCACTTTTTGGCTTTTGGGAGAACCAAAAAGCTACATGGTACACAAAACCAGACAATCCAGGGATTGTAACTCCAGATGCCATGCAGCATTTGGAGATGGACAGTCACCCTGAATTTACTGCCACATACACAGAGCAGAACTGATGGGGATGAGATATTTCACCTTTTTCCCCAAGTTCAGAGCACAATCTGTTCTGTTGCCAGGTCCATTTAGGTTACACAGATAAAGATTTTGCAAAACATCCCTGACCTTGCCACAGTGTTTTCAAAACATTTACTGAATTTCAGTGGAAAGAGATACATTCTGTTGGAAAATAACCAGGAGTATAACACTGCTCTACTGCTAGCAGTGGTTAAAATGCCAAGGTGTATTTAAAGAATTCAAATTAAATTTGAGTTTTACAGCACCACAGGAATTGATTAAACGTATGCCTTCTTTTGATAGAGCACTCTGCTCTGCCTGCTGTCGAGGGAGATACTGGGAACTGGACTCCAGCTGGCTGCTGTGCAGTGAATGGTGCTGCTTGCATGGCCAGGACCTCCCTGGGTTATATCAGACTACGGCATGGCCTCTTTTTATTAGCACTGTTTTCACGGGGAAAGACTGCTCCAAATCTCAGGCAGAACCTGTGTGAGCGAAAACCTTTCTGCTTTTCTCTGAAGAGGGAAATACGGCACAGTGCCATGAAGAAGCAGCAGCATCTGTGAGCCCTCCCCTACCTCTTGCCACATCTCATCTGTGGACAAGGGGATAATCCAGCCTCTCAGCCCACCCATTTAGCTTTTCTGCAACTCAGCTGAATGCCAAGTGCCCTGTGGCAACTCCCTCATTTCAGCCTTGGAGCAAACCCCGTTGAAATCCCAGGGAGACCTGCTGCTCTCCCGTGGCTCCCCACAGCTGGGACTGAAACAGCCCCATCTCCTAAAAATACACTCCCTTCTAGCCTGAGAATAGCCTGTTTGAGGGTTGTTTTTTTCTGATCTCATTTATTTCCCATCACTGTGCCTGTGATTACTCTCCTCCAGCCCTCTCTCTCCCTCCTACCAGCATGCCTTGCCTAATTCCTCCCGCGACGTTATCAGCTGGGATGATGAGCAGCTGAGCTCGGTATTAGCGCTGACGCAGGCGGGCTGACAGATGAAAGCGCGAGCGTGAGCGCCGCCGGGAGCGCTCTCCCGGGAAGCGGGAGGTGGGAGCTGACGGGCTGGCACAGAGCGAGAGCTGGCGGCTCCCGAGCCCCTTCCCTCGGTGGCTCCGGGTGCAGAGCGACACCGGGGAAAGCCCCATGTGCTTCGCTGCTCTCGGCTTGCCAGGACCCTCTGACTACCTGGCTGATCCGGGCCCTGCCCAGCGCCTCGTCACTCAGGCAGCTTTGTAAAGGGATTCAGTGCTTTTTATCTGGCTTTTTGTCGGTTGTTTTTTTTTTTTTCCCCCATGCATTCACCCTTAGGATCACGAAACCTGCTTGGTATGGCTGCCCAAGGCCTGCTTTAGCAGGAAACCGTGGGAGATGAAGCATCATTTGAAAAATAAGGCATGCCCTTAGTCTTCCTAGAAGAGGGACTAGATCCTCAGATTTTCACTGCCCGCTGCTCCAAGGCTGGGTAGCGCCACATCCTCCATCCACCAGCCCCTACTCAACTGGGAAGCACTTGGGATTTTTCTTGTCTCAGTCCTTGGCATCAGCGGTAAATATGCAAGTTCCCCTTCGTTCCAAAGAAAGGTGGATTTCCAGTTCTGCACTTGAAAATGTGTACTGAGCAATGACTGGCAGTAATTTTACATGAGAAGTTCTAGCTGACTAGATCTAAAGTCTGTTTTTCCTCAGAATACCTGCACAACACCTTGAGCTGGGTTTCTTCCATTAAAGTTACTGTGACGATCTGCCAGGAAGTCATATCAGAAAACTATACATAACCAGCCAGTATTTCTCCACTCCACTTTGGTACCAGCTCAGCCACCTGTCCCCACGTGTTCCTCTGCTAGTAATGCTTATGGTGAGAAGATGTTTCTCCTTTTTTATTTGACCAAATACAAGAGAATTACTACGTTTATGCTCTGCTTCGCTAATAAACCTGGATTTATGTGTGAAAGAAGGCAAAGGAGTTTGGGAAAAAATTTAGTCTGAGATGTAAATGTCCAACGGACACATCATACAATATAAGTAAATAGAGCTTTAAACAGTCCTTTGTCCTGTGGAATTCTTACTTAATTCCTAGGGAGCTGGTGGTCACTGTTCCCAAGGAGACAGACCCTTGCTGTATCCCATCACAGGGACAGAACAACCTCAGCTGGAGAGCCATTAGTGTCTGCTGCCTGCTTAGCTATGGGCTCATACTATTTTCCATTAGCTTGCATAAAAGAAGTCCCACAAGGATGAAAGCTAAAGGAAGCATTACTCCATACATTCTGAATTAGGCTGTTAAAGTGTGGCAGAAACAAAGTGTGTCACCCAGTGCTCTGTCACCAGTGGGCAGGTGGTGGCCCTTAGGGTGTGATCGAGTGGGCTTGTTTCACCACTAGATGACACTTGTTTCTCTTGAAAAGGCTCCTGCCACCCCCACTGTGGCTGCAGGTCACGGAAATTTTGAAAGCAGATAAACCTGTCTCTAGGTGGGAGCTCCCTGAGACTCTCTCAGACACAGTCACTGCCTGATTAATTGCAAGTGGTTGCATATGAGGAAGCCTCGCCTTATAATTTTGCAAAAGTATGGCAGAGAAAAAATGATAACTCGACTTCTGAAATTTTGGTTTCCCTCCCAACAGAAGCAAGATAACAAGTGCTTATTGAGAGAGCTTCTCCTACTGCCTTGTGGAGCATGGCTGTGAATTAGCAAGAGAACGCATTGAGCTGGTTGTCAAAAGTATGGTGGGCTCAGGGCCTGGGTACTGCAAGACCCCAAACTCGCTATGAAACCATGGCCAGGCTGTGCCTCACTCCTAACACCACTTAAAAAAAGCCACAGGGTTTATGTGGTGTTATGGCCAATACCCAAATTACACTTTCTGCAAAACCAGGACAACCCCTTGTGCCCCAGCCCTCTCAGGAGACAGAAATCAGTCTGGTATACAAGCTTAAATACCACAGGGTAACACGCTGTAGCCACCACTACGATGGAGAACTTTCTGAGTGATAGTCTTCATTCTGCTTCAGCAATTGATTATAAGTATTTGATAATGCAAATTTTGGAAAGGCAAGACAGTAAAAACAAAAAAAGGCTGAGATTAAAAGAGCCAGTAATAAAAAGTCCAAAATTAAAATGCTAGTATGGCTTGAGGTTGCACAGCCATCATGTAGCAGAGCACTATACAGAACACAGGGAAGTGTAGAACATGCTGTTTAAGGACAGCTGTAACAATATTTCTGAAAACTCTCCAGGAAGAAATGTCCATATACTTCTGACACATGCTCTTT
This sequence comes from Buphagus erythrorhynchus, assembly GCA_013400855.1. Classification (NCBI taxonomy): domain Eukaryota; kingdom Metazoa; phylum Chordata; class Aves; order Passeriformes; family Sturnidae; genus Buphagus; species Buphagus erythrorhynchus. The sequence goes on from VZTT01072121.1 coordinate 20,652, forward strand.
GATTCCCAGACAAACACCAAAGGGATGAAGCTCCTATTCCTCCCAGAAATAAGAGAATAGAAGAACATTCAAACACAGCCAGAGGTGGCAGCCCTACACTGCCCTCTGATCGACTTCAACAGGCCGGTAGTGCCATGCAGAATCCCACGGGATTGTACTTCCACAGATCTGCTTGCAAGACGAGAGATTTATGTTTTTTATGGCTTAGGAAGTGATTATCAAGATAATGAGGGCAATTTGTCTGCAAAGTAGCCTTTACAGAAACTTCCTAATATGAAGATCTTCTCACATTGTGTATCTTAGCATGAACAATTATAGTCTTACGAATTTCATGTTTTCCCCAGTTTATGGTCTTTGTTTCCTCTTTTTCTACAAAAATGGAAATCTGCTTCCCAAGTACCTTTCCTCACTTGTAGTGCTGGCCAGACAATTCACAACTTCACCCATGATCAATATACAGTTTTCCTGAGTGTGTAATAAGGTAGGAGAGGAAGATAGATTTTTTTCTGTGTAAGCTTTCCACAGTAAACCTGAGTATTTACTCCTCTTGCATAAATCTACTTACTTCCTTTTAATCATGATGATTAAATCAATTAAATACATTTTACTTGTCTGCACAAAAACTAATGAGAATAAGACTTACAGGCAAGCAGGGTATTCTTGATACTGAATTATTGGATGGAGACTCAGGCTAACCTCTAAGTTAAGACTTGTAAAAGTTAAGACTTTTACAGTGCTAGACAAGTCTGAAGACACACCAGAATACCAGTGCCTTAAACCTGACTTTGCTCCTGTGTCAGAACAAAGCAAAAACTGTGTGGTGCCTGATTAGAGCTATGACCATACATAGGAGAAAACAGTCTATTTTGGGGAAGTAATTTATAAGAACAGCTTGTTTTACTTTTGGACAAACAGTGCTGCCTGTGAAAGCCCCATCTCAAGCCCAGCTCCTGCTGACTTCAGTGGGAATCTGGTATGAGTCAAAGGTGGAGGCTCAGTAGTGCTCTATGGAGAAGTATAATCATAATTATAGCATGGATTATAATTGGAGACTTGCAAAGTCAATCAGCTTGCTTCTGGTAATATCAATAGCTGTCTGGTGGCTAAATTGCCTAGACTAATTCTTTTTTAACACCTCAGCCATAAGACTCATCATTAGACAAATGCCATATCCTAATATATACTGCAGCTTAAACACAATGAGAGCTTCAATCTGTTTTTTAATTTCTGTGATATTCTGTCTTTTTGCCCACATACAGGGAAAAAAGTTTATTGTAGGCAGAAGACTGCACGGACTGTTCCCCATCAGAAGGTTCTTGCAGTCTTCCTGTCCCTGGGAAGTGATGAGTTCCTGCAGACCTCTGGTGCATGATGACATTTGAAAAATAAGCAATAAACAAAACAAATGTTTGCTGCAGTTCGAAAATATGCTGAAAGAAATTACCAAACTAATATGTACCAGGTTCATAAATGGAAGAAAAAGGCCAATCAGCTGTTCAAAAATCTAAGCAGCCCCCTTTATGATCCAGCTTACTTGTACAGTTACCTACTCAGTCCATGCAAGAATACTTGGAGGAGAAAAAACCAACCCTTGCTCATCCCAATCTCCCATTTCCTTCTTGTACATCACAGAGTGTGGATTTGGTTCCAGCTGAAGAACCTGTCAAGAGTCAAGCAGATGCATATCCAGTGGTGATGGCACTTGTGCTGTGTCAGGCCCCTTAGTGGAGCAGGAAGGGTCAGTACCACTGAATAACACCCTGGAGTTGTCTGGAATATTTTTATGCTTGTTCATTCCCTGGATCTATTTCAAAAGGCATTGTACTTGGTGACAGCAGCCCATGTTTTCAGAGCTAGGCTCCACCAGCAGTTAATTCAAACTGGCCTGATTTTCAGTGCTCCAATTTCAAGCAAGTTCTTAAGCTCCTCACTCATGTAATTTTTAGTGAGAGACCTACCTTTTGGTAACTGACTGGGAACATTATGACCTGCCTTTAAATGTAATGTGCTACAAAATTAGGGGGACAATTTATGGGACAGCAGACACTTTCCTTTGCAAGTTTCTAACTTCCCAATGCATTATATCCTTATAATGAGTCAATAAAACAAGTCAGAGCTGCAGCACAATGAATGTCAAGAGGCGCAATGGACAGCGGGTATTTTTGATGATTTACTCTCTCAGCCTCCTGAGCAAGCATTTTTGCTTTCTGAAAGTTCGCTGTGCTGCACGGTACGAGGTGAGCGCCTCTCGGTGCTCTGGCTGCACCTCCCGTACCGCAGTGAGATCGATACCGGGCACCGGTGTCAGTCTCGCCGGAGGAGGAAGGTCAGCCGAGTTACGCCGTCAGCTGGCCCGCAGACAAACCCTGAAAACAAAAAGCGGAAAAGCCTTCAAGGGCTCTAAGGCTTAAGGCAACTCAGGCTGGACACAGCCAGCGCCTGCATTCCGGGGGCTGGAGCAGCGAGGGTTCAGCCGCGGGTCAGCGGAGCTGGGCTCAGGTTTGCCGTGGAGAGGTCACACACTCGGGTTTGAGCGGGCAGAGGGGCTGAAGACACACGAAATCCTGCCAGTTCACACAGATTCCTTCTCTTTCAAGTGGAATAGGGGCAGACGGGGCACAGCTCTGCAGGGCCCAGATGAAAGCACTAGGCTTTGTTACTCTGCAGACTCAGTGCCTCCCAGTTATTATTTTTTTACTTTATTTATAGCGCTACTCAAAACTGAGTGCACATTTTGCTACGGGGGAAATAAAAGACTAGAAAAACAGCTATCCTTGCCTTCAGCCTCTCGGAAATTAGCCCGGGTCAGCGAGAATTCAGCACTTCTTTCCTGTAGCAGGGAATTGCTGAGGGACCGTGCTTGGTCCCAGGGCACACCTCGGAGCAGGAGCTCCCCGCGGGCTGCCCGAGCCGTGTCCCATCCCCGCTGCCGCCGGGGCGCTGGGCCGGCCCAGCAGTGCCGCCTCCTGGTGGGGTGTAGGGGCAGGGGTGTAGGGGCAGGGCTGGAAGCGGCTGATAAGGGAAGGAGCGGCCCAGCAGCGCCTCCATCCCGACGGGAGCAGGCACGGCCGCAGCGCCCCCTGGCGGGCGCGGCCGGGAGGAAATGGCGGTGCCCGGACACCGCACGGAAAAACCAAGTCCTTTCGTAAGATACTCCCGGTGTGTATTACCTGTTCGCACGGACACGATTCACAGCGCGTTCTAAAAACTCCTCCAGGCAACAATCATAATTATGAATTTTTAAAAGTGGCTGAATGACTCAGCCTCCAGATTTAGATGTCCGGAGTTAGGCGTCCACTCTATACTATCTGCGTTATTTTTGATTAAATAAAAATAAAAATTAAGAAAAAAAAAATACTGTGGCACAACATTTCTCACTTCCATTTCTCATTTCTGTAGGTTTCTATTTGAATTAATTTCCATATTATTCTACATACAGCCACACTGCTACCAGGGTGACAGTATGAAAGCAGCAACAATAAAGTGGAACCTGTTAAAAAGGGTGGAACAAAGAGACTGCATCGTATTGAGTCTGAAAGCAAAGTACTTAACTGGGCTGCCAAGAGTGCTATCTCACAATGTTCTGCCCTGTGGATCCTGCTGGTGAACTGGCCTCTTGCAAAACTCCAGCTGAATGTCACTGAGCGGGGACTTCATCTGATAAAATGTCTCACACTTGATTTGCAATTGTTCTGCACTGCATGCCAGCTCTGTTGCACAAGTGCTGGCCGTGTCTTGAATTGTAGCAATGCACAAACTCAGCACATGTATGATGACAGATAGGTGGGGGACAGTAATAGACCTCTAGCTCATGCTAAGTTTGGTGAGAAGATTGAAAAGAGAATGATACTTCATCTAGACTTGTTTGTCTTTGCATCCGATTTGTAAATGGTGCCACAGGGATGTACATTCTTCTCATCTTAGCCATATTTCCATATTTTTTGTTGTTGTTTTGTGGTAAACAAATCAGAGTCTTTAGTAGAAAGCAGATATGGACATAGACAGATAAACACACTAAACAGAACTTAAATATCTCAGCCTATGCATATGGTATTTCAGAGCATCAATTATCAAAACAGTTTCCATCTGCTACATCATAACTGCAATGTGCTAAGCCAGTAATGTATTTGGGAGAAAAAAAGAAACCACTTGAAAAACCTAAGTTACCAATGAAGTCTTCTAAAATCATAACCCTGAATAGTTCAGGTGAAAGCCATTTAAGCAAGGCTGAGAAATGTGCTTTTAGGAAACTCACCTTTTTAACTGGAACAATAGAAGAGCATTCCCTTGCTTTTCTTAACGCTTTTGGTGAAATTTTGTAAAAGTCGTTCTACCAAGAGTGAGGACAAGGTAAGAGGAAGTTTCTCATTCCTGCATTAGCTAAACCTCACATTCTTTCATGGCACATTTTTGTGGTGTAAGAGAGAAGAGTACAAACATAGCTTTAGGCACTTGTGGCTAATTTTTAGTCCCTTATCTTTCTCCAGTTCCCAAGAGTAAAATTTTTATTGGGTATGTAAAGTATGTAAAAAAGCATATAAAGTGATATAAAGGCTTTCATTCCTTTGTCTTCTCTGGTGGACTAGGGGTGGAGTAGTTTTAGTCTTTCCTGGATTTTTGGATCTGTGATTCAAACCTCTGCCAACAATAGTCTCCAGAGACAAGTCAAGATTTGGCTCTGGAGTAAAAAAAAACACAAATCCATAATAATTGTGGCCTTAAAGATGAAGGAGTGGAGTATAGAAGGGGAAGGACAGATTTTTTTCAGTGTTCCTTTGTGGCCCTTTAGGCCCTTTCTGTTTTCTCTATGTCTGATGTAGTTCTGGTTGTTCCTAGCTGTGCCACTGCTGAATGCTTGGACTGCCTGTGTACCTGTCTGTAGCTGACATCTACTGGTTTTTGCCATGAGTATAATGTCCAGACATTGGATGGAAATCAAATCTAGCACACTACAGGCTGCAAAACAGTAATTTCCTTTTAGCAAGACACTTCACTTATATGACTTATTAGCAAGTCAAAACTTACAGAAGTCCATGAACATGCAGCTGCTGTATCCCTCCTTGTATGTTGCAGCTTTACAATGACCTGGCTTATACACTGAGCCAGGATCTCTCTTGCCCTATACTTGGTCTTGTGAGCATGGGTCTGGTGAGAATGGGTCCCCCATGGTGTCTGGGAAAGACATCTGGGATATCCTGTCAGTGGGCCCATACCCACGGAATCCAGCTTTCTCAGGCTGAGAGTAGATGAGCCAGGGTATTATTTTCCACAAATTGTGCTGCTCCCACAGGGCTGTCATGAGCAAGGCAAACACCTTCCATGTACCCATGGAAGAGTGAGCATTTTGATGCTTGCCTTCTGGGGGAAAGCCATGTGTTGGGCAGGGAAGCTCAGGTTTCAGAGAGGAGTGTGCACCCAGATCTGACCTGAAGTGACGTGTCCTGGCTGCACTTGGACCTGTACATTATCTCATTCTCAGAATAGCCTGCCAGTCCCTGAAGCACTGACCCTAACCACATTCTTTATGCCACAGAGATCAAAGTTCCTGAGTCCTATCTAAAAATGTCCCCTGATATTTTTTCTTATTGTGGCTGTTGACATCTTCACTGTACCTTCCTTTTGTGCTGTTGTCTCACTTCATACAATGCAACTTGTTTTTCTGCAAACAAGGATATATAAACCATTAAATTATGACCTGGACTCTGAATCTATTAGGACTGATTCAAGAAATGAATGAGAGGAAAAAAGGGCTCTGAGTTAGATTTCTTCATTCTGCAAACTGCTATGTGATTATGCAAAGCTGTTCTCTTATGTTTTCTGCCAGACAAAATATCGAGACACTTTTCTTGCCTTTTGGAGGGGAAATGCTGTGCATGTGCATAAATTCTGTGTTCCCTGAATTAAAATGAGACCTTACAGAGTGGGTAAATTGCACCTTGCCGGGGTGAGCAGACTGTCAGCTCAGAACAGAGCCTGGTTTCACAGCACATTGCTTGTCTCAGTAGCGAGGCGACATGGAACAGGCTTGGTCTGCTTTTTGGTCTGTAACTCACTGTGTAAATGCCAGCCAAATTAAAGCAAAGCAGATGGGACAAGTAATATGAAGATTAATGAAGCTACTTGCATTAAGAAGTAACTGTAGATATATGTTTTAATGGAAAAGATCCTTTCTAATTCAGAATAGCTGGTCAAAAGAAAAGGAGCAAGCAGTGGAAACTGCAAAAGCTTAGCAGCACACACCTACGAAGAATTATTACAAGTGAATAAGTCTTTATGGACTTAATCCCCATTAAATTGAATTATCAGATCAAAGACTTATTTTATTTCCCAGCTACCTGTACCACACTGTGAATCTACCCTTTTTCCTAAAATGCAGAAGAAATCAAACTCTGATAAATTATTTAGGGATTATTCACAATGAAATCTAACATGTTTTCATTCTCTTGTGACTTTTGCAGTTCCCATCCAAACTTTTACGAATTTCTACTGAATAGTGGCATTTTTCCTTTGTATAACTGGCTACACTTCAATTGAAAGAGAAATGAGTGTCAGGAAAGAGTACAGTAAACAACTTTTTTTAGTTTTACCACACAAAAAATGCAGCTCAACCTTAACAATATGGTGACAGATGCCCTCTGCTCTAATAAATTTCTAAATCAATATTCAAAATTCCAGCCAATCACCAAGTATAATTGTAAAACATTTCCAGTATTGCTCTACACTCTGAGCTCGCTTGGTGTTTCCAACTGCACAACTGAGAACTCCTGGTTCACAGGAGGAAAACCAGGCTTTACCTCTTACATGCCACTGTACTGCTTCTTGAAATTGCTGCTTCTTGGTGTTTAGATACTAACAGACTCTTCAACAGAGTTTTAAGTGCAGAGAGTGGAACCACCTTTAATTTTATTCATGAGTTGGAGGTACTTAAAGATGTGGGAGAATCACAAAAAAATAAAAAGAAAATCTTACCATTATATTGGAGACCATCTCTAAGAAGCACAGTCTTCTACCAGACACAGTTACCAAATTCTCTTTATCTGTGTAAAGAAATGGCTGCTAGACTCTTCTTCAGGAGTCAGACTTCAAATTTCAGGGGAGCATATGACAGTTAAACTGCAACTTTTTGAGATCAACATAGATATATGTGCTGTTTTTTATACATGGAGTCCTTCCATGAACAAAAAATGAGAGGCTGTGAAAGTGACAAATTGTGCCAAAATTCACAGAGATGATTTTCTGTAAGAAATGTTAGAAGGTCCCTACTCCCACTCCCCCAAACTTCTGTGGTGTGATGCCACCAGATACCTGGTATAGTATGCTTTGATGCAGCCATTCTGCTACTGCACCTCCAAAATGAGTGTCATCTTGAAAGATCAGGCAATTGTGTCTTGATCCAGAAAAGCTTGCCTTATCTGTTCTGTTCTGAAAAGAACTTGACTCCATGTGTGAGTCCTTTGCTGAAGTTCTTCACTAAGCAAGAACACACATAATTTCAAGCTTGTCCTTATGCCCCTACTGAATCTGGCCCAGTATGGCTAAGTATAAGCAGGACTCATGACTATCCAAATTCCAGTACTTTATTACAATAAATGTTGTAAAGTCATGTTGCTTAAAAGTTGTGTTTCTCCTACAGGGCAAAAGAATAAACGTTTTACCCATGTGAACACATAATTTGACTATGGGGTAGCCTGGTCTACAAACTGGAGGCAAAAATCGTATCAATTAAAACCTAACATACTGTTCTTCTTTTCCTTATAGTAAAGTGCTAAACACAACGACTCTTTAACTTACTGCAAATGGCTGTTTTGAAATAGCTTTGTTTTACTTTCTGTACATTTTTCTCCACTAACTTAGTCTGTAATATAGTGCACCACATAAAAAGCTGGTTTTTTAATGTAAAACTGAGGCATATGAAATGTCGTCAGTCATCTGTTTCTGGTCCAATGTATGTAAATTCTTTGACACAATCCAAACAAGGCATTTTCTCTTCCAGGCTCCATTGAGGTAAGTGAATATTTTGTTCTTCTGGAATATGCACAGGGATTTAGTAAAACCGTTACTGTGCTTCTCTTAAAACATTACACATTCCAAAGTATATTAAACAATTAAACAGTGTGACAGTAATTCCCACCTTCATCATATCTGCATTGTTGAAATGATAAAAGAGCCAATAGAGACGTTCACACACCACACAGCAGATTTTGAGGATGCCACATTATCCTTCAAAATGAGAAAATTATGAAACTTAGAATTATGTTTAACATCAGAGCAAGATTTTAAAATGTAGGTCTGAGTACACTGTGCCTGAGTTTAAGTCAGTTGACAGCTGATTACACATGGGGATGGGTTGTGATCATGAAGGTTATTAGCTGAATTTTTGACATTTAGATGTTGATATGCTGGCTTTTGGAGCTGGATTGATTTTTACAACAGAATGTTGTTATAGCACTTGCAGTGACATGAAGAACAGAACTTCAACTTGATCTTCCTCTCCAGAAGCTCATTAGAGATTCATATAAGAAGACAACCAACACGTGCTATTGCCATGGAAACAAGATGGAATATTATGAACCAGTATATCCCATATTCCAAAATAGGGAGGACAAAGAGCAATTATAGCAAAAGACTGACAGCCTGTATGGGTCAAAGCAAACCTTAGCTCCTGCTCTTTGAAATAAAAGTCACCAGTGCAGTTTTAGGCCTCTGGTTTCAATTCTTCAAACAAAACTCAAGCTAGTTAGTTTAGTTTATGATGTATGGGAGGAAGGAGGACAAATGGAGACATTGGCATCACAGCAGGTGTGNGGTGTGTAGGTGTGATGAGGTGCAAAGCACACACATCTTAGAACTGACAGAAGAGTGAGTCGAGTTCAAGCCAAATTGTGAGGTACAGATAAAACAGAGGTGAGCAAAACCAGCAGAAGCTGAACATCTGGTCATTAAGATCCAGAGGAAAGGCCAGTTTCAAAGACAATGGATAGCCAGTACCAGTGGCCAGAAATGCAAGGGGTAAAATTTCTTGTGATTTACATCAAATGGGTGAATCTCATAGTCTCTGACCTTGCCTAGATAGTGAAATGCTTTTGGACATCCTGGACATATTTCAGGCATACAATACATATTTAGTCTAACTTTTCAGGGTTCTGCTTGTGACTACATACATGGAAATTACTTAAAGCCATTTAAAACACCTCTGTCTGTTCTAGAGATTTTTCACAATTATAAGAGTCTAGATCATTGTGTCTGAGTACAGAATGATAACTTATGAGTGGTTTTTTGGGAAAGAAAGGTGGATAGGGCAGCAGCATGTGATGTTAGTGTTTTTGTGTTTGATGACACAACCACAAATACAGGAATTCTGTGATAATGGAAACAAGAGCTTAGAGGAAATATTTCACCCTTTGAATAAAAAGCCCATGATTGCCACTTCATTCAAACACTGGTTTACTTTTAAGAAATATTTTTAAATTCCAGCTGAGAGTCTATTATAATTAGTCACTTTGAGCAAGATCAGCATGGACAAAATATATCTTAGGAAAGATAAATAAAGTGAATGATAGGGTTTTAAGGAGTGTTTAACAAGCCTTGGAAGGTTGTGTCATGAGTTTGTCACTACAGAGAGTTACTGTGAGAGTCCAAAACACTTCAAGAGAATGATGGAAGGGAAAAATATCACACTACACAGAAAGCTTGAGAGCCTACTCAATCAGGCTTTGGTAAGCCTCTCAATGCCAGCATATGAAAAGTGTGGTTTGCCACTATTTAATTATGATAAACTCCACAGATTGTCATCCACTTAAGGAGCCAGGCCAAATGACTTTCAAAACTGACAGGTTACATTCACTGTTTCAGCTCTGATTCATTCTTGACTGGTTCTGTTTTGATTGAAAAAAAAGACAAAAGATAGTGTGATTTTGGGAGAAGAGTGTGAATGGAATATGAATTTTATTGCAAAAGTTATTCCAGTAAAACATAAAAACTTTAATAGTAGCGAATAGCTTTGTGAGGAGCAAAATACCAAACATTTTGCTAAAAATAGTACTAGATCAATCTTTCCACTAGCAACAGGCAAAGAGATAAAATGTGATATAGGTGCCAAAAATACTTGAAAATAATAAATATTTTTCTCATCTTTGCATATGAACTTTCTTTCCCAAATTTTTAAATACAATTCACGAGTGATAGCAATTACACTTTTTTTGCTAAACCTTTACCATTTTTTCTTTTTGTCTGCATTTTTCTTCTTTCGCTCTGCTTGCAGGGCTGCTTCCTGAGCTGCCAGCTCTTCTTCTTTTCTGCGCTCAGCCTCCAGCAGCTGATTTCTGTATGCTTCCCGAATGCTGTAAACTCTGCCTCTTGCTTCATCGAAGGATGCCTAGCCAAAAACACACAGCAATACTGTCCTGATCAACACATCAGTCTTTATTTCACCACAAGCAACTGCATCCTTCCTGTTCTGTTTCACTTTGTGACTTTGTAAGTACAAGGAGAGCCTCTCTCCTTTTCTTTTTACATGGATGTTTATTGATTTCTCAAAGGAAACAGCTATATGTCAGTCTTTCCATCATTTAGAAGAGAAATTTCAGGAAAATCCTTTTTAAACTACTGGCATAATAAGGGAGTTGTGTGAAAGAAGAATAGGACTAGACAGTAGCTGCCCATTTGGATCTAGTCCCTTTTCAGTTACTGGTTTGCTTTGGAGTCTTAAACAAGTCTATTGAAAACTAGGTGTCAGAAATGCTGGAATGGCTCAGAAGTTTTAGCCTTTTAAGAGGCTAAAGGAGCCTAAATCATAATGGCCCTCAGTGAGACGTGGGGCAAGTGGGACTTTGATACCTCTGAATACTTTTCCCTTTCCCTTTCCATCCTGAAAAATGGGGATACCTGGAAATCTTTATATAGTTCTTTGTGGTCTACAGATGAAAGAACTGCAAAAGCGCTTATCAGCACAGTGTGCATGTTCACAAGTATATCTCATTTTAAATTCATACTGTGAAACATTTTTAATGGAAATACTTTCTAGAAAGTGTCAAGGATCTACTCTTGTGAAAAATTTTCTGTTCTAATATACAATATGTTAGGCATCCAGAATCATAGCAACATCTAAAAACCTGGACTGGCATCCTTATTAGGGTCAGCCACTGCTGGAGAACTGCAGCTCCTTGCTGACCTGTAGTTGAGTAATATAAATCAGGCTGTCTGGGAACTAGTTAAGGAGAGAAATAAGATTTCTGTAAATAGGTTGTTTTGATGTAAAATTATTTTTACTGTCTCTTGTCCAGTTTTCAGAGCTCTGAATAGACACCAGCTGACTGATAGTGGTTATTGTATCACCACTGTAACAAATAATTTTTTTCCTGTCGATGCTCAGCAGTTAAGCCAATTTGGTAAGATATTTGTACCAATTTCATGTGCAGTGCATTGGCTGAGTTAACCCTCACAATGGATCCTACCTTAATACTACCACATTTATTATTTATAGACTTTTTTTTTGAGGTTTAATAATCTAAATTCTTCTAAATTCTATTTTCTGGCACCATGCATATTCCAAGGAAACCGGGTTATCTAACTTTTCTCTGAGACACATTAAGAGCAACTTATCTCCCTGTACAAATTTTTT
>VZTT01072124.1:5234-17601 GCA_013400855.1 Buphagus erythrorhynchus
TCAACAATAGTTATTGTCTCTAGTGTTTAAAAGAAGTTTTTCTTTTAAAAAAAGGCTGAAATGAACACTCACAACTACAATCTTCATAGAAACATGCTTTTAATATCAGAGACTGCATTTTTTTTTTTTGCTTTTTAACAGCTTTCCTGGAAATCTTTGAAGTTAAAGCTTTCTGGCAAGAGAGTTTCTTTAAGACCTTTAATACTGCATAAAGCTGTAATTGATAGTGTCTAAATACTTATTGTGTATATATTTATATGGTTATATACTTGGAAAAAAGATAACTAGATGATAATACAGATGCTGACACATCTGCATGATAGGCTTTTAGAATTTAGCCATGTACCAATTCTTTCCTTGATGCCATGTTATTAGATCATTACACATGTGCACACAGACACTCATACACACACCTGAGGATACTCAAAAGCAACTAATTTCAAGCATTAGAGTTTAATCCTACCTCCTCCTCCCTCCCAGACTAAGTATTAGGACTTCAAGATGTGTCCTACTAATGCAGCTACACCCCTCCTCTTTGATTCTTCATTCTTCTCCCTTCAATTTATTGCTTTCAGTTGTTTTGAATTTGGAAACATCAAAAACTGTCAGCAAGAACTTAGCATGAATTAGTATCAGAAAAGTACTGGGATTTTTAATTAAAGAAAATGTGATGTTTTTGTTCTCCAAATCTCCTCCTTCCTCTTCTCTCTCCACCCCAAGAATAATCAAAATGTACTTCTGCAATCAATCTATCATCTGAAAAGCAAGCTGGATTTCTTCTCTTTCCTTCATATTCACTACCAGTAATAGCTCCATGATTAAGACTCAGCTGACAGTTCTCATGCCACTGAAGTTGAAAAAAATCCAGCTCACTCCTCCAGTAGCTGAATTGGTCCTGTAGGAAGGGGAGGGGGGAAGGAGTATGGGGAGATAAACACATCTGATCGGAAGACATCCACAGCAAGGCTCCCTGCTCAAAGCTACCAAAGCACCCATCCCAGGCAACTACAGCCTCTCAGCAGATAACAGATTTAAGTATTCCACTCAAAATAGTAAGAAAAAATTCTGAAGGTTTCCATATGAGCCCGGCAGAATTGACCAAATGTATCCATCTGTTCGCTTTCATATAAGCAATATGTATGCTGCCAGGATTGGACCTCTTCTAGGGCAGGGCCCTGGGACTTCAATTACATCTGCCACTTCCCCGCTTTACAGCAGCCTCAGCAGCAAAGCAGGAATTTTATTTTTTTTTTTTAGAGCCTCAAAATAGCATCCTGAGGAAACACACAAGAAAATGACTATTTCTACATTTCCTCCCTTTTCTACCTGATGACTTTGCCTCAGTACCTAATATTAATATCAAATGGGATGTTCTGAGCTCAGAAACATGGAAGCATTTCAAGAAAGCTTTTTTAGTGTCTCATTTCCATCTCCTTAGCTCAGAAGGGACTATTTCATAAGCAAATTTGAACACCTTCAAGCAACTCATGATGAGAGTATCCCGAATCAAATTAGTTACCTCGCCTCTATTAAACTGGCAAAGCAGCAAATCCTCATCCCTCCCAGCAGTACATAATCACCAGTACAACAGGCAGACCAGAACCTCCAAATACGGCTGCACCTTACATACCCCAAACTTGAATTATAGAATACAGATTACTTTTGAAAACTTATATTGCTGCTAATGTTGCTTATTTCAGCTAAGACGGTTTGTTTCTTTTTCTGATGCAAGCATGAAAATCTGTTTCCTTGAATGCAAAGCAGTACTTCTTACTTTAGCAACTGTGGTACGTGCAACAAATCAGCACAATAAAGGCAAAGGTAAATTTTGAGTAATTCACTAAATCTCTGGAGTAGTGGTTTTCAAAGGACTGAATTCTAAACAACTGGTGTTGTAAGGCCGCTGTTATGGTTTTTGCTTTTCTCTCTAAATATCCAGCATATCAGCAGGAATCAAACCTCTACCACCACTCCACTGGAAACATCATATTCTTAGTTGTAGTTGGCCTAATATAGATAGTATTTATAAGAAAATAAATGCAGCAGCCAATACACAAAAACAGTGAGTACAAAAACTGAACAAATGAACTGCTTGACTTCATACATTGCCATTCATGACCTGAGCCACACTTTTTTTTTTTTTAAATCACTCTCACTCTCACTGACACAGCTTAAATCATTCTTGCATGACCTTGAAATGTGCATGGAGGAAAGCAACTCTTGCCACTTGCCCTTTGCAAGCACCGATCAGAATGTTGTCCAAGACTGAGGAAGAGGGAGCTCTCAATTTGCACATATGCAGAAAAGACTGGCTGAAAATCAGTGCAGCAGACGGAATGGCCTGGTAAGCTGGGCATGCTACCCCTACACAGGTCTGTGTGCCTCTCTCATTGTGCCAACCTGCTTCACAAGCCTCTTCCAGCAGCTCCTCTGAGTCACCAGAGTGCTCCCAGGTTTTACACTGGGAAGTGCTACAAAAGCAGCAAAACGTCACGCCCTTCCGTTTGCTGCCAAATTGTAAAGGCAGATGAAGTAACTTAACTCCGTATAAGACCTAAAGCACAGAAAAGCAGCACGGATTAAAAAAATGGAGTAACAGGGGCTGGCAGGAGCTGAGGAGAAATAAGTATGGGTGAAGATGAGAAAAACAAAAAATAATTTAGAATATACCAAGACTGCCACAGGCCACTACCCTCACAACTGGGAATAACTGCTGGACTTCTGACCAACTCAACCCATGTGCTGCTGTCCACACCTGGCAGAAACCAGCAGGACTTTCTTCTAAGTATCTGTAAGTGACAGCCCTCTGATGGCCTAAGTGAGAAGGAAAGGGTGGTACACCTCTACAACATTTTCAGTTTAATACTATAAAATTCTGTGGTGAAAAAACATTGAGCCAAAGTGACATTCAACAAAATACTGTACTTTAAGATTTCACAATCCTTCCTTAATTAGCTATTGGAAGCCCAAGCTAAGATTTGTGCATACACATTGCAATACTCTCTAATTATATGATCAAATTCCAATTTTTTCTAGAATATCACCCCAGAAGAGCCAGCTCTGGGAATGAACATGAGTTGCATACTTACAAAGTTGTCTGCTGGACCATGAACTCACTTGTTTTAGGTACTGGAACACGAGAATTGAAGGCAGCAGAGATTTGCATGCCAAAAGGAGGACAGTTTTGCAGGAATCCAAAAACTTGCAGGAAGCCCTTTGTCATACATGTCCCACTTTCTGACCTGGTGTACCTGAACATGTAGTTGGGGATGCTATATTTTGCAGTCAACTGATGCTTTATTTTAGAGATACTAACAGCGACAATAAAGCAAAAACAACATTTTGAAAAGTCAGATCTGACCCAGTTGCATTTAGAAGCCTATCACAGGAGTTACCTTCCCTACACATCAAATGGAGGCAGGGGGTACCTCTGGAGACTTGCACAGAGAATTTAATTCCAAGTAAACTCTGCATTTTCTTCTGTCTACTGACTGAACAAAGGCCTAAGCAAGATACCTCCTCGTCAGTTATCATCAGGGAGAACTAACAGAAAAGGCTAAGGTCCTGTATCTACCTGGGATCAACCACCCCACTGAAAGCCCAATCCTTCTACAAGCCTACCACCAGGCCAGTTTGGAGCCTGGATTGTCACATGGCTCTGGCCTTCTTGGTGCATAGAAGCAAGACTTTGGAAGAAGGGTAGAAAACACTTTTTTCCTCAGGCGTTACCCTAAAACAGGTGTCAAGGGAACAACTCTGTGTAGGAGAGTTCAGACACTTTCACGTAATCCAGAAACTCCCTAAGGCAGATAAATATTCAGAATTAAGCAGGCTTCAGTGAACTGGATTGCTGCCAGGATTTAGGATAACTGTAGTTATTGTAGGTAGAATTTGGCTGAACTGGAGTGTTTTCTTCCTCTTCAAAAACTTCCCTCACCTGTAAAACAGAGCACCACCAAGATAGATGCTGTGAGAATCAATTAAAATCTTTACAACATACAGATAACACAGTGATAAGCATCACAGAGGAGGTTATAGGAAGTTATTAATTTTCACATGTATTGGTTATACCAATAATATTATAAAATTTCTAGTTTCAAGCTGGAGTTTGAATGTGTACAGAATATGCCTGCCACAGGGACACACAAAAAGGATTTTAAAAAAATATGGAATATCTTCTCATTCTGTCAGCACTGTCATTTCAGTGGTCTGATATGTGATCATGTAATTAAAGACGGTATCATAATGCATATGCACAAAGGGGCTGAATTAAGGTTGTGCAGGCAAATCTAATTCTGGCATTTCCTATGCTTTGAGAGCCTGACTTCACAATCTTAGTGTTCATTTATCCAACAGTTTCTGTATGTAATACCATGCATTAGATACACATGGCGGGAACACTTTCCCCCTTACTGCATATTCTGATTTTGGGAGATATGTTTACGCACATAGGAACATAGACACATTTCAAAAGCAGGACAATACAGAGCCATGTCCACTGACCATCCTTCCTCCTAATTCATGGCATTTCTCACTGCCATTGATTTAACCACAAGAACAATCAAATTCTTTTTTACATGTGCTAGTTTGGTTTGGGAAAACCAAACTTTCCTCGGGAAAAAGTACGTTTTCTCCCCTCTTACAATTTCATTATTTTTTCTACTTTCTGAGCACAACTTTCATTCCAGCCCTTAAACAACTCTCAGAAAGACCTCCATTAAGGCACTGTGCTGTGCTTTCTTGCCCTGACACTGCCTGTTTTGTCTGCCAATCTCTGGCCACACACTAATGCTTACTTATCCAGTTCCTGGATTTTCCAGCCTCCCACTGTATGCCCTCCCAGTCCTTGGAGTATTGATTCTAGCTGGGATCCTTGTAAAAAACAGGTAGTTTTGCCAGCTAAGCCCCAAGGAAGATGCTTCAGTCCCAGACAGAAGATGTGCCAACTTAGTCCATGTGCACCATTTATTCCCCGATCACTGTCCATTGTTCTACATCTTTGTTACTCAGTAATACCTTAAACACATATTTCAAAACAAACCCAGAAACCTCACACAATCAGCTTTAAAAACTAACACACTGCTGCAATATACATACACACACACACTGGGCTACAGTTCTCAACCAGACATTCTCAGATAAGCTTTTCCTACAGCCATATGTGGCAAAATGCACTGCTCGTTCAGGTTTTTACATGTGTTCTCTGGTGTACAAATACTGCACTGTAAGACCTCGTGAGGCAGGTGAGAATGCCCTCACTGAGGGAAAAATCACCCTGGTTTGTGCTAATGATAGCCACAGTGAACTCCAGGACTGAAATAATGGGAATTTCCTCTTGCACAGTTTCATAAAAGCAATGTTGAGCACTCACAGACACTAAAATCACCTTGAATCTGAGCTTCCTGAGAGGCAGTTTGCAGTCTCACACAGTTAACAGTCTAGATCCTTTCCTCCTCCTCACACCAGTTTTCTCTCTCAATTTCATAGAATCCAACCTACAGTTGTCCTAGAATTTCAGAAAGTGATAATTTTCTGTAGAGGTAGTTTATCTGACATTGGGCCTATAGCACAGGAGGGCACTTGTAGCTTCTAATCATCCTCTCCATCTGTTCACCATAAGCAACGTTGATCTTCAAATTACACAACCTACACAATCCTGAAAGAGTCTTTTACTTTCCGGTAGGACAATCTGCTCCTTCCTTTTCCCCGTTTATTGCAATCTGCAGGATCCTTGCACTGCCGCACATACGGAGAATGAGAACATATCAATCTACCCTAAATGACCTTGAAAGGCTGAATCAGTTAACCAAAATAGGCAGAAACTGCAGCTTTCCAGTAGACTCCTCCTTCCTGAAGTTATCTGTAACTCCCATTCTTTGCAGTGCAGACCCTGCAGTAAGACTCTGATCATAAATGCGGTCCCAAACAATGCTGAAATTCTGTCAGTGCATCTGTGGGGTCTGAAATACTGTTCCCAGCAGCCTGTCCTGAGCCATTCTGGCCGAGGCAGCCTGATCCATCCTTCAGGCATGCAGCCTTGGAGCTGCCCCAGCCCGGCATCATGCCACCCACACCTATCCCCACGCTTTGAAAGGTGCCTGCAACAGCATGGATAGGCAGGAGGGGCAGCAAGCCAGCTGGCAACACTACACTCCTTTGTCTGCCCAGGAGACAACCATTCCAAAGCAGGAATGCATGGGTGAGGCTTCCAGGAGAGGAAACAGCAACCACGATAGGAAGGAAAGAACTCAGGAATACTGATGTCTGACCACAGGTGCTCCCACGAGCTCAGATCAAATGGGAAGCAGTTAATGCAGTTAACACAGAGAAGATGAAGAGAAAAAAGAGCTATCTGGCTCTCCAGAACATCAAATGAACCTTTTATATGAAAGATTTGTAGTGATAGATGATCTTGGGATGTTTTCTTGTAGTAGAAATACTGTTTGTTCTGCTCCACCACTACTTGCTTGTTGTCATCAGCCACAAGCCACCAAAGGCAGGACGATGTGGTGCTAAGTGGAATTAAAACTGCAAAACATGTTTAAAAAAAATCCCAAACAAAATAAAGACCCAAAAAGTCACACAAACACCAATGCAAGTCGATGTGCCCTGTAGCCAAAAGATGCTCCACAACATGGAGCTGAGTCACACAGGGTAAATGAGCCCAAGCAGGGACAAACAGACTGTTAGTGACACTTAAGAGCTGACAGGATATGGCTAAGTGGCTGCCATCACTGTGGCAGCTTTATCACA
The DNA here is from genome assembly GCA_013400855.1 of Buphagus erythrorhynchus. Lineage (NCBI taxonomy): Eukaryota > Metazoa > Chordata > Aves > Passeriformes > Sturnidae > Buphagus > Buphagus erythrorhynchus. The sequence goes on from VZTT01072124.1 coordinate 11,988, forward strand.
CACCAGTGGTTGGTAATGCTGTACACACCACAAAACTGATGTTGATGTTCCTAAGCATAAGCCATTGCATGTGCACTTCTCTTAAAGCTCCATCTCCTACACATCTGTGAATGCACAAGAATTCAGCTTTCATTGCATTTTTATTAGGTCTCTATCCCTCCTGCTTCTGGGTAAAGCTGGCAGAAACACTACTGACTTAAGGCCTGAAGTAAAATAAAGACATCATGATATTTTTGCTGTAATCCTAATGTTTCTAAATCAAATCTTGGAATCTTTTGGCTAGGCATTTAAAAAAAAAATGTGGCCATACCATATATTACAGAAAATAGCTCCAGGTATTTGAAACTTGAGGCATAAACAACCAAGGATACCAGGCATGAGTACAAAGGGATGACTAGCAATGTCTTATCCCCACATATGCCCCCAATCTGGAAAGTGAACCTGAAAATGTGGCACTACAGCATACTACCATATACTATTTTTAGCTACTTCTGCCTTACAAATGGAGTCTTTATGCATAAATGCCTGCAAGAAACAAAAATTTCAAGACATGTTTTGGTCTTGGGCAATTTTACTCCAGGCATGAGAAGCAGTGTGTCCTTCTGACATGGGAGCAAGCTGTACCCTACCTGCAGCCCCACTGTTCGAAGTCTTTAATACAATAAACATGGTCATGAGTAAGAACTTGATGTTTTACTTTCCAAATGTTTATCTGCACTGTTTTTACCTATTAGCTCCACCAACTAACGTGTCTGCGGATCCTCATAGGTTAAAATTTAATTTGGTTAACAACGGGTTTGCAGACAAGAAGCAACATAGAATATGCATTTCATTATTCTTGCTTCATATCCATAGATACTCACACACACTATTTATATGATCAAAGGCTCCTAAACCATTTCAGTAGCTATACAAAACAATTCCAAATCAAGCAAGTAAGTATTAAGATTTCCAGATTGTCAAAGTACCATCTTTTTTTCTTTTTTTAATATCAAAAGGGCTAAAATTCAAAACAGGACAGAGTGGATTTACTTTTCTGGGCTGTTAATTTTCACAGGTAGCAATGACTGACAGCTCCTATTGCCTTGGCAAGGAGATCTACGGGTCCACCAAGTTTGTAAACGTGTCCTAAACAAGAGTTCGTAACTGTTTGTCAGGCTGCACTGCAGCAACAGGAAAACAGTAAGGGGCATCCATGAGCCTTAACTACAAAGGAACAGGTTCTTACACAGCAACCTTTTCAGCCTTTTGCTTAGGAAGAACTGACTGTAATTCTAAGAACAAACACTAATAATTAGGACACTAATAAAAGCACCCTGGCATGGGAATTATCTCCAAAAGACTAGTTGAAATTTCTGATATTAAGTTTAAAAGTCAACATGGCTTTCACAATACCTAGAGCAGGTGACTTAGAGACATAGATGTGATGGGTAACAAGTCTCAACAGTCCTTCACCTCCCGTCCCAGTGATCGTGCAGAGAACACACAACATCTCTGTGTCCTGTGCTCAGCAGAACCAAGCAGAGATTTTTCACTGCCTTGCCAGGAACCATGCCTTCAACCTGCTAGTTCCAAACACACCCCACTTTAAGAGCAATACATTAAAATGAAAAAAACTTAAAACCCAAGATTCAATAATTTCTGCTGACTATGCTACAGCACTTGTAAACTTATCCTCTTTCAATATTTTAATTAATATTAATTAATGCATAGAAAGTCTTCCAAGCCTAGTAAAACTATAACTTACAAGTATTCCAACACTGTTAGGCAGAGACAAAGTCTCTGCAAATGGCCATACCTTTTCTGCCTTAAATGGCACAAAGCAGAAAGAAGCAATGGGCAAGAACTTCAGGGAGATAAAAATGAGTTTTCCAGTATGTAAGAGTGTGGGTATTGGAGTGGAAAACAGTAGCAAGATATAATACAAGCTCTGAAATAAGTGTAAGAAGCTTGAATGTTGTTATAGAAGCCAGTGGAAACCACTCAGACATCGTTAGCTGTGGTGAGATGTCTCCATGTGCCAGGGATGCTGGTGGCAATACGATTAATATTCCAGGTACAAAAGCAAAAGGAAGTGGGTTTCAGTGTGGTTTTTAACTCAAGACCCTGGGGGGAAGGTATTATTTCAAGCCTGGAACAAATCTCTGGAAATTAATGATAAATCAGACAGAGGGGTCAATGTATTATAAGGGACACATCTAAAGCCATTATTTTATAACAGCTGATGGCAATAGCTGCTCAGGAGGGAAAAAAATAAAATGCTGATTTTACAGATATTTGGAGGGGGAGAATTAACACTCTAGGGGAAAAGTGCAGAAAAGATGGCAGGATACAAAGGTCCACCAAGATTTATTGAAAAGTGGAGGGGAAATGTAAGCTAAGGGGAATGAACATTCAGTGCACACAAAACAGACACTACAAAATACAAAAATTAGACAGAACACTAACATAGCGTCTATTAAATAAAAATAAAAATAATATTTTTTAAAAGGCAGCTCACCAATAAGACCAAAAGCATCGCTGCAGTCCAAGAGTGAAGGTGGACAGAGCAAGTAGCCCTGTGACTCCAATCACAGTTCAGCCATACTGACTAGACATTCCCCCCTGCCTTTTTCTGACTACCACTGACTAGGTAATAGCAAGCTTAATACATCTGGATTTATGATTAAAGAGTACTTAGAAAAGATTGATTTGCCCTGCCTGACAGCAAACATGAATAGCCTGAAAAAAAGAAATAAAGGGTTAGAAATCACACAGACTTCAGAAGACATGAAAAGGGACAAAAGTGCTGGCCTTAGTGGCTTTTATTTGAAAAGAATAAGTCCACCCCCAACCTTCAGATTACATACCCCTTTGTACCAGAGGCAGGATAATAAAATGCTGTGTAGGATGATATCAACATGAATCTTGCCAAAGAAGAAATTATTGAATCCATAAACAAACTTTTCCATCCTTCTATGCTTTGCATACTAACTCTTTAAATACATGCATCAATGCTAAAAAAACTTAAGTGGAACAGGTTAAAACACATTCATAGGGCACCATACTCTATTATTTACTTGTCAAACATCACATTCACTCAAGAGGGGCTGGCTTTCAGAGAAGTCAGATAATATTGAATGTCAGAATCTAGTTCATAATAAGTAGTATCTAAATGCAGCAAGCCATTACACCACTAAGGATAAAAATCTCCTATTCAGTGCTAACCAAAATACATAAAAGGTGCTAAATCTTGGCACCTGGAAGAGGAATTAATCTGTTTCCTGAATACAGGCTCAAGTGTACTGTTACTGCCGGTATCAGCATCCAAAATTCCTCCACTCCTCCTCACATGATGAGGGCTGTGACAACCATCCTGGTGGACTGACATACATTGACACATGCTGACCACAAATCAGAGGAAGATGTCAAGTATTCTCTACCAGCCAGCTGTCCACAAAATAAAATGATGCTGCTCTGTTGATGGAAAGGGAGGGCTCAGCTGGTCGTTTACTGAGTGATCTTCAACTTCGTTTTGAGAGGGAGCCGAGCAACGCGCAGAGCGCTCAGAGCTCTGCAATCCCCTACCTATCATGTGCTGCAACAAGCCAGGACTTCATCCTAAGCAGCTGTCAACTCAACATTTTCAAGAGCAACAAATTCATTAAAATTGTATAATTATGCCTGAAACTTTCCATGATACCCAGGACATTTAATCATACGGCTTGGTTTCAAATTAACCAAGTCTCGAGTACTTCAACCAGTCTTAAAAATTTCAGACTATATATCTATATATTTGTCAAATGCCACAAATTATTCAGATTATTAAAAAGGTCTTATCCTTAAATTACTCTTCTACTTTTGAAATGTAGATTCCATAGTAACAAAACTTCAAGAGAAAATAATTTGGAAGAACCAAATTAAAAAGGACATACACATGCTACGACACAGATCTGTCAGGAGAGATCAGATGTTAAAATTAAACAGCATTGGGAACCAGTCACTGGTAAATTAAAATCAAACTAAACAAAAATCCCATTAAAACCTCTCAACTTTCACAGGTACACAGTAGCAGAAATACTACAGGCCACAATAGGATATGACCTAAGGCACCAATTTTATTTGAGTTGGCCAAAAGCACAGAAGAAACATAACTTGGATGGTGGGAAATCACAAAACAAAGTTTATGACCATTTCTACAAAATTTGCATTCAAATTACAACTGTCCAAACAAACCTGGAGTTCCTCATGTACTTTTTAATTTGTAACATGGAAATTTCCTGCAGTACAACAACTTGTTTTGTCCAAGCACTGAGCACTAAAATTTCCTATTAGAAAAGCCGATGGCAGTTCACGTTATTTATTTCCTCTTAAACTCAAGAAGAAATCATTATGTAAAATTTCATATTTGGAAAGGATAAAATATATCTGAGACAAGTTGGGATAAAATAAATTGGCAGTTACCTGCAGCTGCTCATGGGTGTATGAAACATTAGGAAAAATACAAGAGATGGAATTTAATGCGCAAAAGTGAAGGCACGACTGCCAAAGGTAAGTGAAAAAAAAATTACACAGGGTTTGCATTTTCTCCCATCAACATCACTGTAGGGCATTGGATATATAGGAGAAAATATCTGCAATTCCACAGCATATCCAAATTTTACCACTCCCTCTCATTCCTGTTGTCACAATTAACAACATGCAATCCTTACAGCTGATACCAGCCTGGTGTATCCCTATACTCCTTATGTGGGTTTTTCCTGCTGCAGAACTGGTTGCATTACTTAGTCCTTTTCCCTCCCCTCCTTCCATAGGGAGCCTTCTCTCAAATCATAAATAGAAGCCACCAGTTTTTTCTTGCAATCTGACTATCAATTTGCACCTCAGCAATGGAAGGCAAGAACTCTATTGTTTTGTTAATTGTCAATTTGCATCTTTGAAAGGTGTTGTGCATTTTCTTCTTTTGGCAGGTTAGGACTAATTCTGCATGTTAACATATATGTGGGTGGTTTGGGTAAAAAAAAAAATATTTTATTTTAGAGTTCAGCTTATTTAAATGTGCTGCTTTATTTATTTTCTTTTGCTAAGTTGCTACGTTTTCTTGGACAAATCCTGTTCCAAAGCTAGTAGGGACCTCTTTGCCTAAGAAAGAGCTAAAAGGATAAAGCACCTTTACCAATAGGTTTGTAGAAGTTTATTTAAATATTCCCCTCTAAAAAGGAAAAATCATAAAGGAATATTTAGTTATACTTTCCACTTACGACAAATAATCAATGCGCTCCTGTGAGTGCCAGTCTTTGGACTCAGCAACCACAAATATTTTTTTATAAATAAAATTCCTTTTACTCCTGCAAAGCCCCTTTCCTGTGTTAAGGATATATGAAACTGATTGATTCATGAACAGTACAATTGCTAATTAGTTTTCAAATGCAGGATGGTTGGGGATATGAGCTTTTCAAAACTGCAAGCTGCAAATGAAGACGTGGCCAAAGTCACTCCTGATGAACAAACAGGACAGGCCTCATCTGCATGGAAGAAGGTTTTAAAATCCTCCAAGCCACAAAAAGTAGGAAAATCCTGGAAAAAAACACACTTACAAATGGATTCTGAACTATAGAATGGTTTGAGTTGGAAG
>VZTT01072125.1:0-35185 GCA_013400855.1 Buphagus erythrorhynchus
AATTCAACCCCCAACAATTGGCTTGGAAATCTCAAATTGGCGAAGTAAAACCACTACCTGAAATTGGTGTTTCTGCCTGGTTTCAAACTGAAACAGCTACAACTACACATCAAAACTTTTGCCAGTGCCATTGTGTCAGCAAGGGAATTGACTTGTGATGATAACCCTGTAGCACGAAAACACATGGTTTATTATACAGTTAGATCTTACCAGAAAAGTACTTCCACCCTGTAGGGCTTTTTTTCCCCATTTAAGCTATAGAAGGAATGCACCTTTAAAGATATACACAAATAAGACAGGTCTGCAAATAAAGATATCCAAGCAAATCTTACCCATACAAACCACAACAAAATAAAAAAAGCCACATTTTCAGCTACTCCTTGAATATTAATTCAGACATCTTCAGTAAATGCAAGTCAACAGCAGTCCAGATTTTTGTGCAACTGCAGTTAATACCACTGAGAAATTGCATTTTCCAGATTGGACGACAGAAGTTAAATTGTCAAAGAGGACACTCTAGGTTTCATTTGAAATGTCACATCTAAGTAGACATTTATTCCCAGGAAACATTCACTCTAATCTCTTGAAACAGCTGTAGAATCATTTATCTTTAGAGTTTGGGGCACAAGATATTTTCTGACAAGTTCTGTAGCTCATGTCTTTGTACCACAAGAAGAATCTCATTCTTCTTCCCACTTTTGATTTAAAAAAACATGTCAAGCAGAACATGTCACCACAGAGGTGGTCAGATTAAGAAGGAAATTCATCCCCTAGCAAAATGGGCCTGAAGCAAAGTGTATCTCTTGAGATGTACTCAGCCAAGATCCCAGCCCTGCTGCTGGGAAAGTGATGTTGTTCCTAAGGCACAGGTGCCATCTCTGCTTGGCCATCCTCAGCGGGAGGTGGTTTGCAGAGTCCAAATACACACAAATCTGACTCTGGCATTGTAACCCTGGGCAAATCACTTCCTTCCCCATCACATTTTCTTCTGCTGCAATATCATGGCCTGTCAGGATGAGAGGATTTGCTAATCATGATTTATAAAACTTTAGGACAGTGGAAAGTCAATTAAAATTGAGACAACCCCCTAGAAATGCCCCTAGGAAAGAAACTATCACAGAAAACAGTCTTCAGATAGTGTCACAGCAGTAGGTCATGCTTTCCAGTCTCAGGGACTTTGTCCCATAGCTCTGCAGGGCAGGATGCCAGGCTCCTCACCAAGCAGGGCAGTCGGCTGGCACGGCACCAGCACAGGAGGGAGGAGCACTTGCTCCCAGACGCAGTGCTGGCTGTGCCACCTGGCCCCAATCCTCCCACTCCTAAGGTAAAGAGTCCACAGTACCTACCCACACAGAAAGATAACACCTCAGCATGGCACCCCACAGCTCCCCAAAACCTCTCCCCAAGTTCTCTATACTGTCTACAGTGTGATGTCTATCAAATGTCACTGTGATGGGGGAGAGAGAAACTGACTTAAGATACAGCACAAAAAAGGGTATTTGAAAATATTCTCAGACCAATATAAAATCAGAATTTTAACTGATGAGAAAAGCACTATCCAAATATATTTTTAAAAAATGCAAATATCAACAATTCAATTACATGCTAAATATGCTCCACAGAATCTACTCTAAATATAAAGAGGTCTACCATCAATCATTTAAACATTTCATCTGCAAGTGCAAGTGCATATTAATGAATGCCAAAGGCATGGTATACCCTGAAAGGAGACAGTCTTCACAGTAGGTGGGGGTAAACATCATTTATGTTTTAAAGATGTCGTTAAAGTAACCACTACATCCTTGCAGAAGACTCAATCCAAGTATTACTTGAACTATATTCTACCAGGGATCATTAGTAATTTTGCAAAAACTACTTTTTCCCAGAATCAGTTATGTAAATTTTTGCCTCAAACTAGAAAATGTGCAGGAGAGAATCTGAGGGGGAAAAAAGTTTGCTCTCTTTATCTACACAGTACAGCAGGTTATATTGAAAGGAAACCTCTTTGAGAAAAACAAATGTAGATGCCATTAATTATGTAAAGACAAGCATGATAACTATGTGTGTAATGAAGAAAATTAAAAAGAACACAGTGTACTAGAATGATTTTTGCATTTGTTGCTATAATTTCTAAATTGTTCCCAGGAATTTGGTCTTGTTTTGCTCATTTGTACGAGAAAAAATAAAGGAAACACACCAGTTTTTTTCTGCCCTTCAGACAAGCTCTCAGTGTCTATAACAAATTTTTACTTGAATGTGCAAGTGAAAATGTTGTTTCATTTGTTTAACTGATGAACACCACTTCCCAGCTATTCTACTATGACTAGACTATAATTGTTTGGCATGTCCTGAGTGGTTCTGTAACCTTCACTCCAGTGTTTGTGTCTGGAAAAACAAACAATAAAAGAAAAAAAAAAGGGAATGGACAAGATGTTCATTTAGCACTGTGTTTGTCTAAAATTGTTGGGCTTGTTCAATTTTGAGCTAAACCTCACATATGACACAAACAGATACTATCAATCTAAACTGAATCACTTAAGGTCTGCAGAAACTTTGTATAGGAGATCATGTCTGGTTTGGATTTTAAGTCTCTGCATCCCAAACAACATATTTGAAGTTTTTGCTTTGGATGGGACTGTGCCATGTCCCTGATTTTTATGGAGCAAGTCTGGGTGAATGGCAGTGTTACTAAGAAAAAGACAACCAACGAACCAGATATAAAATCTATTCCCAATGAGTTTTATTCAGAGACTGTGCAATGCTCCATGCCAGAGTTTTAAAAACTGCCTGCTATTAAAGCCCATACTGCAAGACAGTCAGCCTGAAACTACAGACCCATTTGATCCTGCTCTCTGGGGATGATAGGTCTGTGCAGGAAAGCCACTTCTGGGAGGCTTGCATCTTTAATCCCTCTTCTTCCCCCGCCACAGCATTCACTGTCAGTAAAGCACCACTTTGAATGCCTGTTTCCTGCCTTGCTGGTTTATTCAAGCAAACCACTAAACCCAAGCCAAAGATGGCCTTCCTAACAGCTGTGGACACACAACCCAACAGAATTAATTTTTACAGATCAGAGAAATCTGAGAAAGTTTACACAGCCCTAATGTAACCACAACTATTTTTAGCTTGGGAAAAAAAAAATTCCCCTGGCCAAATGCACTCCACAAGTCAGTAACTAACACAAAACACAATTTCTACTTGATCTGTATAAATTATTCCCAGCATGGAAACAGCTCCAGTGCACAGCATGGTTCATTGCAGTAGTACCACTGTGTTTGCACCAGCTCCCAGACCCAACAAGCAGCCCCTGAGTGATTTTACACACTTCTTTCACATTCAGGCAATGCTAATAAACATAGCACAGCCATCCTCTTCACAGAGGAACTCTCCAGGCCCACAGAAGGAGCAAATTGAAGCACGCAGACACTACAGAGATGAGAGCAGCACAAGTGCCCCAGTTCCTCTCCGAGAAATGATTAAACCAGCATAATACTGAACATGCCTACCCCAAGCACTCTACTCTTGTGCTGCTATCACTCATCAAATTTCTAGTAACAGTGCTTCCGGCTCCTACACAGCCATCACATCTGAGGTATCTTCATTTCATGAGTTTCTTTTTTTGTGGGAAATCAGTGCTTACATAAGGGCAAAACTTAAATCCTTCTTTCCTGGAAGAGATACCCAAGGTGACCTGCAACTTCAGATACCAGTGGTGTGCCTCACTCACTCATTGTACAATTCAGTCCCAGCACTGTTTTTACTCTTAGTCTCTTGTCAGTATCACTTGCCCATTTCTTGTCATGAAAAATAAGCAGAGAGGGAGAGAAAAGCAACTTTTTTGGGAAGAAAATGCTAAGCAACCTCTTCAGCTAACATCAAACAACTAAAGTTCATCTGAATCAAGGGAATTGTGGTAAGGGTTGAGTCTCCTTTTTGTGCTACAAGAAATCCAAAGTTGCTTTTGATGTTTTTTTCAGGCAGATCTCAAAGGCTGATTAAAGAAGAAGTTGCAAGATTAGAGAAAGAAGTTGAAATTTGGCATTTGGCTGGCAAAATGTCTCAGCAGTAAAGCCTAATCAAGGAAGGCATGGAGGAAAAGTCACTTGCTGAGTTAAGCAAGCAGGAACTTTGGCAAAGACAGAAGGAGAAGTCACTTGGGCCTGTGTCTCTGCTAAGGGATATGTACATCAGCTGTTGAAGCAAATCTTACCCAGGCCTCCTACAGCAAGAGACTGCCAAAACCTGCAAAAGGCTCTCGCTTGTACCAATCACTGCTCTAAGTCCCTTCCAGTGGACAAGTCCTGGAGGACCCTTGTCCTGGTCCATCCTGCAGCCCTGCTCTGCTGTGGCCTCTGCCCACAGTGGGCTCAGATGCCTCTGTGCTGCATCCCTGAACAATGTCCCAGATTAACCTTTAAAACCTCTTTAACAACAAAGCAAAGGACAAGAACATCTGTCCCCACCATCACAGGTCTTAATGCTGATGTGGACTACAGTGTGGATTTGTTGATGCTACTTCTCTGACTCTCTTATACCAAAACTACATATACCACAATTCAGTATGCCCTAGGGGAGGAGCTAAGCATGTTCACTTCCACAAGATCACTCATTTCTCCTATTTAAGTTCAATCAGCACCAAGTAAACTACTCACAGATGGACCACTCAAGGAGAGGAAATAGGCATGACCAAATTATCTACTTGATGGGATTAGATGATGAACCTTCTATTTTCTCATTAGAGTTACTTACTGTTTCTAACGAACATCAAGTAAACAGTTGATTTTTTTTTTCTGCCCTGCCTTTATAGACACTATTTTTAAATTGTTCTCTTTCTTCCCTTTAATGATTGGAAACCTTTGCTCTTCACATAAGATCTTGTAATATTTCCCTCTAGTGAAGTCCAAGCTAAAACTGTTATCCTTTTGACCTTTGACAATGTATACTTTAGGAATGGGAGATGTCTCCGGGTTGTCTCATAGTATGACTTGTAGACTGAAATTAACAGGAACCCTCAGCAGTCACCAGCAGTCACAGGTACTTCTTTTCTCCCTGTCACGAAAGAAATAATTAATGTATTAAGCAAGGCTCCATGTTCCAGGCCCTGCAGATCTCATCCCAGGGCAAACACTTCCAGCTTTATACACCAGAAGCTGGTTTTCCAAGCAGGCAAAGACTCTTTTACAACAAGCAAGGATAAAAAATGTCCTTGTGAAGATACTTCTTTTACAGATCTTAATTTTTCTATTGCAGGTACCCTGGCTGACAGCAGTGCACTGCTCCTTTTCACATCATCTTCTCCACTGCCTGCCCAGGAGATTGGGGGGTCGTAGCAAAGCATCCCAGCACCAGAGCATTCCAAGGATGATGAGCCCCACCAGTGCAACACCTCCTGTGCTTAGCCAGGGAGACTGTGTGAGGGACGCAAGCATGCTTCTGACATTCTGGGGGTCCTAAAAAATGACCCATCTATTTTGTGCTTAATATGCATCAAAATTAAGCTATGCAGCAACATATTGCATGCAACTTAAATTTTCTTACATGAAGAAAAATCAAAAGACTTTTCTTTCTGATGATCTCTGGTGATTATTGAGCATTTTTCCCTATTTCCTGAAGTCAGCATAGAAATAGGCTGCGAGTAACTAACTGTACATTTTAAGCTCCAAGGGAGAAACTTAATGCAAAGGAATTTGAAACCCATAAAGAGTAAGCAGTGCTGGAACACAGCAGTCTCTCTGCTGATCACCTTCACTCTGGAGCAACACAGATGAACCAACAGGAAAGAGCAGACAATTCCTCAAATATAAAATGAGATTTTATAGGGATGCTGCAAGTGGCTAACATATTTTGTCCCCATGCCTCTCCTCAGCAGTGTGAAATGTCAAGCTTGGAAAAACAACATTTATAGAACTGTGTGTGAGAGAATCACATGAATGTACAACAGAGTATATCATGGCATTGAGAGGAGCAAAAAAGGGATCAGAATACTGCTAGTGCACAGCTCCAGAAGCAGACCCTGATAACCATCAGAATTCACCTGGAGTTCTGCCAGTAAAATACACTGCCTCTGACACAACTCCACAACAGTGGTGGTGAGAAACTATGTCTCTGTCTGTAACTAGATGTGAGATCAAGAGCACTGCTGCTGATATAATAGCAGTTTAACTCCTGATGGCAAAATTAGTTAGGTCTTCATTTGTACCATTATGTACCAAAACAGCTATCAGGAGGTCTTCGGGAATTTAACTTAACAGTGTTACAGCCCAAATTTGAATGCAAAGGTGGAGTTTAAGCACAAAGCCCAGTATATTTGGTTTATGAACACTTTGTTGATAATAAACTATTATAATCTAATGATTGTATTAGAACCGCAATTGTGCATTTACTTGGAAACAATTATGTAATTATTTGGGGTATTTGTGACATATTTATGAATAAGTCTGGCATGGTCCACCTCAGATGGAAAGTAGCCCAGGTACCATTGTAAAAGGCTATAAAACAAAACAAAACAAAACAAAACAAAACAAAAAACAAAACAAAAAACAAAACAAAAAAAACAAAACAAAACAAAAAAAAATACTTGCATGGAAAANCTTGCATGGAAAAGAGAACAAAAAGCTTTAATGAACCACTCTGCTTTGGGCCTGACCTAGATCAGGAATTTTTGAAAGTGTTTTAGTAATAATAACATACTTACAACAAAGATCCGTGCATTACAAGAGATTTTAAAAACAAATAAACAAAAACAAATAAACAAGCAAAAACCAACAAACAAAAGCACAAACACAAAATAAATGTGATTAGTTCTTCTGCCTTTCACTCTTCTGTTACAAATTTCAGAATATTGTTGCAGCAGACAGGCTGATGATGCCTTTATTGGGCAAAACAAAAGGCACACATGGATTTTGCTTCCATCTATCTGCACATTCCTAAGGCCTGCAGTAAGCACATTCACTGGAAAAACACTGGTGATGATTTTCTGATAAGCCACATATTCCACTTGGAAACTAGGCTTTAACTTAAATAAAGCTGTTTCTTCAGTCTCTATACTATATAGAAGCATTAAGGAAAGAAGAGGGAGCAAATCAATACTGCAATTAATGCTAGGTCTGTAAACAACCTTAAAAACAGCTTGAGAGACATATACTCCTATGATTCACCTCAGTAAGGTCTTACCTCAAACCATCAGAGGTGTTAAAAGAAAGGAAATAGAGTACCTATTATTGGTGTGTTTCAACTTTCTCTGAAATCCAGAATTTAATATATCATGCGAGGATGTGCATGGTCATTTTTGAGATCGCTTGAAACAAATACATGTATTATGTATTATTTATTACAAATTCAATCTCAGTACTACAACATAGAGTCTTTCTCCTTTTTTTATAAGTGATGACTGTAGTTTACACAGACTAATGGTAGTCCATGATCCTACATTGATAGGCTGCTGCTCTACCACTGCGTGGGAAAAAATGTGTCCTTGTAAGGAAATATTAATCAACTTCTTCAAATTCTTACTCAGCTGGCATCCTAGGAATTTTTATTGGCTTTGCTCTGAGTTGTAGTTAAGTCCCTTAAGTTATTAAGGTATATTTTAAGGGGAGTCTGAATCTTGAACAAAGCAGCTCAAAATTATGTATAGCACATCTGTAATACTTTGTATCAGTGAACCGAGTACCCTTAAATCCTGAAGACAATACCTCAGTGTTGTCTAGTGTGGCTAAAAGCTTAGTCTTCAACTGGAACCCATAGTTCCCTCTTATTAAAGTAATTATATAAGAAACCATGTCTTAAAGTCAGTTCTTTGGTGGACATTTCTTAGCCCTGAACATTCAGTTCACTCTTAAATGTTTCATCAAAACATCTCTTGCATAACAGTAGAAGTGTATGTGTCATTCTAAGTCTATGGTGACTTTGTAAAACATTGGTTACAGTCAGGCATACCAAGCAGCATTTGTCTATTTTTACAGCTTTATTATATGGAAACAAGGAGGATGAAGACATACTAACTGAAAAAGGTAGGAACCTATTGATGGAAAATAGTATTACACCCAAGTATTCTGAAGAAAATTACAGTGCTTTTTAGAATTTAATCACAAGGACTCTTACTTATTATTAAATTGTTAGTGTTTCTAACTATACCTAATACTACTTCAGGGTAAACCCTGGGGATGAATGCCTGGTTGGTGAAAATCTGACTCATATTGGCATTTTGATTTTAAAATGTCCTTGATGTACATTCTGGGGCTCAAAGCAGAGGAGGCTTCCTGCTTCATTAATGTCCTCCTCAGCCCATACCAGTGCTGGTGAATTCTTAAGATGAGGATGTGACCAAACTGAGGCCACTCCTTGCCAAACACAAAGGGAAGGTTTGGGAAGGTTTGNAAGGTTTGGGAAGGGAAGGTTTGGGAAGGTTTGGGAAGGGAAGGGAATGCCCAACATCTAAAACCTGTATGCTGATATAGAGTACAAGGCAGAGGCTGGAAGGGCTTCGAGCTTTCTTTCTGGGCCCCAGTCCCAGCGCCTCCCTCCCCAGTACATTGCACCTACTCTGCATATTCAACCTGCACATTCTGAAAGTAAGCATGCGGTACTGTGGGGGCAGACAGATCATCAGGGTGCTCACAGCCTTTCTCCAGGAGGGAAAGTCAAAAGACCCCTTGGCAGTGACTCCCCAGGCAGTGGGGTAGCCCCATTCGGGGCGGTAAATGCCACATTCATGTCAAATGCTTTCTGTGTGGGACTAGGAAATTTCTGCTGTCATCTGCCATTGCTGCAGTGATGTTTCACCAACCTGCCTCACCTTTCCTCCCTAAGGGAGTCCTCCCTGAGGGGTCTGGCCACTGCTCTAACATAAGAGGTAAATGCAAGGATCTCTCCAATGCTGTGCTGCTAAGCCTGTCACTCAGACCTCTCTTCTTCCTGTCTATCTCATGGGCCTCTTTGGCTACTCTTGATTTCCACATCTCCTATGCTCCACTCTATGGAAGAAGACAGATGCTGTGATCATTTTTCTTATCCACCACATAACATCATGGCACTCTTCTATTTTATGCAGCTCCTTTTATTCTTCTATGACCTCCACTTTTCTACTAATAAAGCTCAAATTTTGTGGGGTTTTCTTCCTGGAAGCTGAGCATATCTCTGTCTCTACTCCATCTCCTGCTGTGAAGCCTCTCATGAGGACAGTACTGGTCACCACCTACACCCTGGTTTTGAGTTCACTGCAGAAAAGGAAGTACTAAACAGTACAGCAAAGTACTAAACAGGTCAGCAAAAGGAGGGACATTTCTATGATGCCAAGAATATTCTTTTGCCTTTTCTTTTACATACCTTTTATATAACTTTTATGTATCCTCAGTATTCTTAGCATGCATACTTGCAACTCCTGTAAACTAGAGATTTGGCCCATCCAGGAGGGAAATCCACAGGTGGAGGAATATCCAACCATTCATCCAGGCCTCCCATTGGGGCACCTTGATTAGATATGCTAATTTGTAAGGTCTATAAATTGTATACCCTATTTATCATGTGTGTGCATTGCAGCACGTTCCACCTTGGCAAAGTGGTGCACCAATAAGGATCCTTATTAAAATACTGAGGTAAAAACCCCTTATGCTTTAACCATGTCTGGCTCCCAATTTTTTACGACCATGGAAAAGGTATCATCTACATTGTTCACATTAGACATGGAAAGGTCTCCTTATTTGTGTTTGTCCACTGTTGCTCCACTAGTACTGCATGCATTTGCTTTCAAACCAATATGCCTGCCTTTGCCACTGTCCTGACATGGGTAAACCCACCATGTCTCACTAATACTTCCACTTGCAGTTCCTATTCCCAAGCCTCTCTTCAGTTTTCTAGTCAGTCAGTTCTCTATGGCAAAACACAAAATGTTTGGGAGCTGTATCTTTACACAGAACACATTCTGTTTTACAATCAGACCACCAAGCTTTTCTGACTCACAGCTCTGAGCAGAAACAAATGTAACCAAGACCAGACCATTGCCTTTTAGGTCCTGCTGCCCTCACTCATAGCACTTGCAGAAAAGGAGGCTCAAGCTGCCGAGCTCCCCACGTGGGGCAGATATTCACTCATACCAGGACTCAGCCTTTGGCCAGAAAACAACCTATGGCATCATGGTTTCACTACAATTGCTCCTTCCCTTCAGTGAAAGAGAAGTGTGGCTAAAAATTCTTTTTCCTACCTGGGGCAGGATTCAGCTCCATTTGTCAGTAAATCTGAGAGCACGCAAGATCCTGTGATACTCTGACAGCAAGGATTGCACTGCTTCAAGGGTGACTCACACGCGTTGACACAGCCAGAGAGGAGCTCCAGCCGCAGGGCTTTGGTCCAAGCATGAACCTTTACCTAGTTTCAGTCCTGTCTCCTGAAAATGACTGTGCACTAACAGGTCTTCCCCTACCCACCCCAGAATACGGCACTCCTATGGAAAGCACTAACACTAATCTGGAAACCTCAACACAGCCTGGTGAGGATTTGTGTTACTCGCATTGAAAGAGGGCTGCACCTCAGCTAAAAAAGGAACAGATCTTCCCGTTGTAGAAAACAAGTGGGAAGAAAAACATCAGTTTGCTGACTGCCAGCAATGAGCAGGCTTGAAGCCACAGCCTAGTGAGAGCAAAGACATCAATTTTTGATGTGTGCACATTAATGTGATTTTGTTTACGACCCCAGTAACACAGAAAGAAAGTGCTGCAGTGTTAGAAGCTGCTGTCCAAGGGCCCCAAGCTTTGCCTGTCCCCACTGGATTAGACAGGGTGCGGCACGCTACAAACACAGCTAATGCAACCCCTGCTGGAGAGCACCACCCAACACACCTCTGCCACTCAGAGGCCTGGGGCTCTGCAGAACTACCTTGCTGAACCTGACAGAGCAATCACTGAGCAGGACTTTCAAGTTCATGGAAAAGTACTTGGAGCAACTGAAGGAAGGACATGCTGAGCTGCTGAAGGAAATGTAGGTGTGACTCTGGAGAAAAAAGGGAATTCCCAGATACGTAGAATCATTCATTCCTAAAACAAGGATTGCTGGCATGGAGTTAAAATTGGCTAAATGGTCTGTAATGGTAATTAATGATAAGTCATTGCTCATGTTGTTTTAGGGCATAATATATTTATGTGGTTGTATTCAGATAATGTTGCAATTTCTGTACTTGACATTCCCTGAGCTTTACCAAATATATGCATGCAAGCTCCCTTCCCCATCACCAGTTTTCCCACTTTTTCCTTCCACTTATCCAGGGTGCATACAGCCATTATGGCAGCACCTCAGAGTATGTGTTACCCCTCTCCTCACAACAGTTTGTGCTACCCTTCCTTCCTTCCTCCTTTGCTCCAGCCATGACTGCCAGCACAGCCCCAGGGCTGCAGGCTGAAGCATTCCTGCAGAGCAGAGGTGCAAGCTACCACACACTGGAGGCAAAGGGCATTCAAAAGAGCTCTGCTGGATCTGAGCCATGGAGGCAGTGCAGCAGCACAGCAGGACTCTTGACAGTCAGAGGAGAGCCCATAACCATTTTCATCCATCTTTCCTCTGCTCAGCTGCAGGCACCACCTCACTGTCTGCACACATACACACACACACATTAGGAACCCAAAAGCTGGCATTGATAGTCACAGTGCACCAGGCTGACACACGAGAAGAGGGAAGGGACAAAACTGTTGCAGACACACAAACTGAAATGCAGCCAACACATTTAGTCATCAGACCTGCTGCAAACAGCAGGATGATCAGTAGCAAATCCAAATTGTCCAAGCCAGAGTCTGCGTCTTTTCTTCTGCACATTTCTCATCTTCACTTTTCCTCTCCTTCACTTAACCCACAGTTCATGCAGTAGTGAACAGTTTCTCAGAGCTGTGCTCAAGCTTCTGCAGGAAAAAGAATATGAGAAGAAGCAAAAAACATTGCAGCAGGTTTGGGACAATGGACACAAAAGATTTTTTTCTTCTGACAAAACCAGCAAGGAGAGAAATTTTATTCTAAGCATTGCGTAAGTTGAGAGAGTTCTGTACTTTATTTTTTTTTCCCTGGATTCTGGAGATGTGAGAGCAAAATTTCAGAAAGAAAACACCTAACTTTTATGTTTACCAAGACACTGTCAATATTTCCTATTAGAAAGTGTTGAAATTGACTTGGGGCAGGGATTGAGGGAAGAGATCAGGATATGCACATATGCATGTATTTATTATGTCATGCACTCATGGAAAACAAAGCCAGAAAATCCTGGGCAAGCCCCTAGCCTGGCAGTACCCAGGCAGGGGGTTGTGTCTTCCCACACAAAGTCCTTTGAGCCCATGTGTTCAGGCTCACCAAGGGAGTCATCTTTAACTCAGGACAAAGCAAGGATTTTCCAGCAGCTGTATGTGGAGCCAGCTGAGTTGTCTGACGCAGCACATGCAGTTCACCTGAGACCTCATCTTCTCCAGACTCAGAAGAGTAAGGATTTCAATGCCTTTCAGAGGATGCAGAGAATGTCAGCCACACCATCTCCCCTCTGCAGCGCAAGGGAGTGATGAAAAACAGTTGTTTGGTGTTTCCCAGTACATTTGGTCCACATTTGAGAGCTGGAGATTACACATTTTTTTCCTTATCACAACTGTAAACTTCTTTTTTCTCACCTGCTCTTTTCTTCCTTCCTTATTCAAAAATTTAGCAGTGTAGCCCACTGGTGTGTCTCACATAAAACATTTTAGATATGTAAAAGTCAACACAAATTTTTAACAAGACACAAATTTTCCTAAAGGTTCTGGTAAATACAACTGAAAGAAAACTTGTTATTTAAGTCACAATTAGAATTCTGTCACCAAAGACAAGTTTTTTAAATCAGATCATAGAGCCACCACATTACCTCGCTGTAATCCAGGAAGCTGAGGGCACAATACTGTACTGTAGATACAGGATGACAAGTCTTA
This sequence comes from Buphagus erythrorhynchus, assembly GCA_013400855.1. Taxonomy (NCBI): domain Eukaryota; kingdom Metazoa; phylum Chordata; class Aves; order Passeriformes; family Sturnidae; genus Buphagus; species Buphagus erythrorhynchus. The sequence goes on from VZTT01072125.1 coordinate 12,930, forward strand.
TTTTCACAGTGCCATAAAACACATAAACTGGTGTTATATGATGCAGAACTAGAAAATTCAGTTCTTTAGAACTTAGTATTGAATATGTTTTTGGTTTTTTTATTTTCCCCAAGGTCATATAGTAACGGTGGGGTTTCTCGCAGGGAAATTCACAGAAACCTCAATGCATGCCTCACCCCAGAGGATTTATCACTTCCGCATACAGCAACTCTGCATATGTTATAATTGGCATCTGGTTTCTATGGGATAAGTACTGGGTTTTCTCTCTGAGGGATCTCTTTTCCTTATCCATGAGCGAGTAGAGGTGGGTAGTTGTACCTGTAGCAAGTTCAAGCAGGTACTATTCGCATAAAGATGCTTATCATAGTTACAACAGCTAGATGATTTCCGCTGAAACTGAGTCATCAGAGCTCCTCCAGAGTCACTGAAAAAGTATTACAGACAGTGGGTGTTCAAAGCACAGAACATGGTACTGCACAATCAGAAGCACTTGAGTAAGTGTGCCGTTTACACTGCAGCAGCGTGGCAGTGGGTGAGCGGGCACAGAACCGGGTCTGTCCTAGGCCAGCCCTGGGATACCAAGTCCCAGTGAGCAGCATGGTGCCCTCCAGGCTGGTTTGATTTGGTCACAGACCAAATTCTGGCTTTTGGACATTTAAAGAAAGAAGCTACCAGTGTGAAAATGCACAGTGACTTTTGATGTCACATAATATGTATGTTCTCGACATCCAGTAGACTCAGCATGAATGTATTCACCTGGTCCCACGGCCCCCACCCACCTTCCCACAGAAGAATAGAACAATGGGAAGGATTCTGCACTCTTTCCTGTTGTCTGTGCTGGGAAATGTAGCATCAGGCTAGATCTGCTGTAAGGTTGGTATTTTCTGTTCAGCACAGTTTGTTTTGAACATTCACTGCTCTCTTGTCCTGAGGACAACAACTGCTGTACAACATACTATCCCAAACATGCACAAATCCAGCTGGAAAACAGAATAATTTTCACTGCCAAAAACACACATGTTTCAACTTGCTTTCCTCCTTTCTGACATTTAATGTTGTCCTCAAGCTGCAAAGAACAAAGGTAGCAAGGAGCTTCACAGATGTGGCCATTGTAACTACCCACACAGCTCCAAAGTCCACATAATTCGACGATGCACTCTGTCACATTATGTGACATATATTAAGAGCAAAAAAGCCAGTGAAGACCACACATTTGGCAATTCTCACTGCCTTGGCAGCCACCACTGAAGGTTATAGTGTCTATGGTCCTAGCAGTAACAAATGCTCAATCCAGGGCTGCAAACGTTTGCGAGTAATGTGAAACACTGAGACATCCCTGAAAGGTCTGTATATGGGTGTGCAACTGTTTTTCATTGCTCTCCAGAGCCTGTAGCTAAAATGGAGGTGAATTCCCTTCGGGCAATGCTTGCCCAAATCAGCAAGACAAACAAATGTGTTGCTCCTCAGCTCAGTGGGTTGTCCCTCCCAGAAGACCAGCCTGGAGATTGAGCAGATTGAGCCAGCTGATATTCACCCCAAACGAGACAGCAAGAGACAGAGAGAAAAACAAATGGGACCCCATTGCTGCTGAACTGATGTTATCTGCAGGCAGCTGTGCCTTTTGTGCAAAGAGCACACAGTGCCACAATTTGCAAATGTCTCTGATGAATTGCTGCTGTCTCTGCAGTGCATTGTAAAGAACTGTCTGCTCTTAATTACCAGGACTGCTTTTGAGGCAGTAATGCAGCAATGTCATCTACTAACGAGTTAACCTAGTCCACAGGAAAATTAACTTCACCTTAAACAAAGCCTTCTCTACATTTTTCATGTAGTAGCATATGGAGGAAATATTGCATGGTGATTGCAGTTTTTACCTCAGGCTCCTTAAATCTGAAACTGATATGTGTGGTGTGTGAGTATCATTTGAAGGGGGGAAGCAAAAGTACAGACGTACAGTATGTTTGAACACATCAGAAGAGAGGTTCTGCTGCAGATCATCATAGATTAATGGTTAGTCCTGGGAACAAAACAAAGAAGTGATCTGGGGACTTTAGCCTCATATTTCAAAGGGAGTCAAGTAGCTGAGAACGCTTCTGGAGACAAGACACAAAACCTAGCTGTGCACAATGTGTACATCAGTTCCAACTTGAACACTCTCATCTTGACACAGTTCTTCTAAAAAGAACACCTAATAATAATTTTAAAGCATTAATGAATTCGTTACTATTACTCATCTCTCACCTTTTTTTCCAGGTGAACATGGACTGCTGGTACTGAGGGTTTAACTTGATTTGTTGTATAGAGGTAGCAGTAAGCACACTAAGACCCCTTATTCCTTTTTCAAAAATTAATTGTTTCAAAGGTTTCAGCTTTGGGCCTGCATTTTGTGCCCCTTCACACTGTATAAGGTGAACGGTTTCAAATTGTGCATTATGAATGATACACTGTCATAAAATCCAGTAAGAAAGCAATTAAAAGACGCTGCCTTATGAACTGGCATTACCATTTAGAAACAGTTGTATTACCACTTTTTTTTACCCCCCTAAATGGCAAAAGAGAGTCCTCATAAATGCCAGCAATGTTTTTTGTTCTCCATATTTTTCTCAGTGAATTCTTCATTTAGGTTGGTTTTGGGTTGGGTCTTTCAGAGGTTTTATTTTTGGAGGAGTGTGGGGTGTGGGTGGTTATTGCTGTAACCAGATAAAAACAATGTGATTGGCCCACAAGGTGCCAGACTAGGAGTCCCTTGCTAGATCAGAACAAAGCATTAGACCAACTGCAATTTTTACGTTTACCATTAAATCAGATCATTTTCACAAAGCACCATATCCTAAATTCCCTGTCCTTTCTGCAGCTTGCATTATTTAAGCAAATCTTTTTCTCTTCCTAATGTTTTGGAGAAGACTGGCCCCTGCTTTAACTTTTGAGAAGTTACCTGTGTGTACTTTGAGCAGGACAGCACACAAACACTGTGTAAGCACCAAGGATGGCAGAGTACAGTCTCAGCCTTTGCTAGCTAGACAGGACAATAGGACAAGTATTTCCCCAGGTTAACATCATGAAGATTAACCTCTTAATTCTTGAACTATTTTCTTTGCTTGTTTGAAACTACAGATTATCTCCCCTATGACAAAAATCTGACATAGCTGCGCTTCTGGCAAGCTGACAAGGATTAGCTTGACACCTGTGTTGTATGCCCAAGAGTGATTCAAGTTTTACTACACAGTGGCTGTGGCCCAGACTATCATCTTACACCTGTTTTACATTGGGTTGTTTCCACTGCCATCACTGCTGTCTCACCAGCTGTAATTTTTTGGCTAAAGAGAAGTCTGTGCTATATAATTATCGAAGGACCTTCTTGCATTTCTAGTTCAAACAAGATCAAAATGTATATCCTTTCACTACAATGTTTCCCTGTGCATTATTTTTTCATCCTTAGCACATTTTTCTGTACTTTATATTCCATTTATTCAGACATGGTCCTGTGTTGTTTTATCATCCAAACTTCTGTCCTTCTTTTCTGGGGAGAAGAGCATAATGATTAGATAGAATATGGTTTCTCTGATATTTTAGGACTAATCCCACTTTTTAAACTTTGAACAAGTTGAAAATTGCTCAGGGGAAAAAAAAAGGCATAATCCAAGTGAAAAAATATACGTGTTTTTATTGGGTTAACCTATATTGAATCCTTTTTACAGAAAACTGGGAAAAGTCTAAAGTGCAACTGGAGGGCTTGAATATATGCTGTAAATAAAACAATTGCTTCTATTTAATAACAAAAAGGTAATCCCATGAAGCAAAAATAAATTTTTTTCCTGAAATGTAGGATTTGTCAACATGATATACAGGATTCTTACACTTATACCAGTACTTTCTACACATTCCGGGCAGGAATGCAATCCTGTACTGCACGGTGACTACAAAAATGTCTGCCCTGAAGGTGTCACACTATATCACACCAGTGACAATCCAACATCTGCTGTTAAAAGGGGCCTTTTATATCAGTGTGATCTGACCAGTTCAAACCAGTCTATATCTTTCATAGTGTTCTCCTCCCCCCCCAAAAAAGCCAGAAAATTAGTTTTGGAAAGAGTGGGCTGTCCAGTGAGCCACACCTTGCTCTGTGCAAGGAACAAAACACCCAAGGAGCTGTCTCTGTCAGCAACCAGACCATGAGCCATGCACCAAAAACTGGCATCCCACTCTGTTTCAGCCACTCTTCTGTATTCAAAACACCACAGATTTCAAGTAGATTGCTTTAGATACCTGGAGGTGTGTTAATGACTATAGGGCCATCACCCAGCTGTCTTTTTTTTCTTTTGCTTTTGTCAATTGCAAAGTCATCTTCAAAGCATAAAGCATTCACAGATTCCCTATCATTTTTGTTCTTTTGCTGTCTGGCCCATATTTTTCAAATTACCATCTCCAATGCACAGCATAATCTCCTTCAGTTACTTCCTTCTTTGACCATAACATGATCCATCACAAAGTCAACCACATAACAACTTGCCACTGAATTTGCAAAGGCTGCTGACTCTATTGCAGAAAGCTCTAGTGCCACTGCAGAGGCTGACCTTAAAACACTGCACCACTGTCCCCATAAATTCAGTAAACACATACTCTCAGATTTCAAAGTGGTATTCAAGCACCACACTGCCAAAAAGCAACATGGGGAAGAAGGATAATGGTAAACCTCACTGCATGACTACCTGCTAACTTTACTGACTAGCTGGAACCATCTGGAAAAGAACTACACTAATATTTATTTGTCATTTATTAAAGCTAATATCTAGCACAGACAGTCCATACCCTGACCTTACAAAGCAATAAGGATGATGCTTTAAGAGGCCTTTCTCGTGTGAACTCATTTCTACTCCCTGTGCAAGGGTTTGTTTTGTTTTCTTCCAACACAGAAGTATTAATAAAATTATGAGTAGCCCCTCCTGGCAGGAATTTTCACAGGTAACATCTGGGGCAGGAAGGCAAATCACCACCACGCTCAGTGTGGCTCTGCAGTCTTCTGATGTGAGTGGTCCTGTCATTTCTCAAGCAGGTGCAGGTGACAGTAATTTCAAACAAACTGCTCCAACCGTACCAACAAACTAAATTCCAGCTCAAGGCCAGCAGCCTGGCAAAATGCCACAGTTGATACATACATAGTCATATACGTACGTGGATGCTTTCCTCCGTAATGCTTATTGTGGAGCATAGCTGTTGCATAAACTTTTAATAGCAGGGCAGGGATTTACTTCCCCCTCTGGTCTGCGGCACACTTTTCTGCTGTTCTGTTCTGTGATGTACTTTGACTAATCATTTCTTAGTCGTCTAGATGCAGACCTTTAAAAACACTAGGAGCTCTCAGTCCCCCTTTTCAATTGCAAACGATTCATTTTTGGTGAAGTGTGGCCTCCCTATTCTTCTGCCAGCCGTTGTGTTTGTGAAAGGACCGTCTCAAATTTCTTGTGTGGGAGCAGCTGTTGCTGGACCAAGGCAGCCTTTTCAGAGCCCTGCCGCAGCCGCTTTTCACTTCTCCTCCTCCTCCTCCTCTCCTTCCTCCCTCCTTTTGTCTCCCGCAAAGCAAGAGCCCCTCTGACCCTTCGCCTCCCTCCAGCCTCCCTCCTTTGTCGGCCGTTGCAGACAAGTTCCACCCTAAATCAGGCATTGTCTCCATCTCCAGAAGCCAGCACGTGCCCACATCCCCTTAATCTTTTAATTTCCCCCCAGGAAAAGGCAGCTGTTAGCGATACATGCAATGCACAGCTGTCAGCTGGGGCCTGCCGCCTGCCTGCACTGAACAATGAGGAAGGCAGCTTCGTGGCCGAGGAGGAGGAATATCCACATATATGTGCCTTTGGCAACAGTTGGCAGCACGTGCTCTGAAATGCGGCATTGTCAGGAAACCCACCCCTGCCTCCCCCCGCCGCTGCTCCGCACACGGATGGGCTTGAACTTTGGCTGATTTCGGAACAAAACACCCGGCTTCAAAGGGCAGGACTCCCCGGATAGCTGCATTATACCTTCGCTGCTGAAACAATCCCCTGCAATATTACAGGGTTTGAAAAGGACAGGCCTCCAGTAGCCTGGCACGTGGTTCGCCCATTCTCCTCTTTTACACACCAGTCGTTTGAGAGTTTTGTCCTGGAGAGAGAGCAGTGTAAACAATCTGGAGGGGCAGAAAAGACCTATACATCATGATTTTACCTTTTTCCCTGGGTGGTGAGGAAGGCCTATATTTCCAAGTAAAGCAGGAATGTATGTGTATAAAGTGCACTCAAGTGCATGCAGCTGGGCTGGTGATCTCGCTACCTTAATGTGCAAGGGACAGTCACTTCAGATCAAGAGGAAGAAAAAGGTCGTGCTTTAGTACCACAAAAAGGCAAGCCATAATTGCATCCGCACAAACATAAGCACAGTTGCATGCCAAATTTCTGCCTGCAATGACAGCAAATATGCACACAAATGATAAATTGCACACTGCAGTCATTTGCCAGTGCAGTTGCCACAAGTGAGCTTGCAAACGTAGTAGTTACAAATCCCAACTGGTCCTGTAAATATGCTTGCCTCTTCCCATGTGCCATGGTGCATGTAACTTTACAAAAATCATATCTCTGTGCTTCACATTAGCTCCTGACAAAGAGTTTCTTAAAGAAATTCATTTTGCAAACGTATGTGTTGTGAAGAGGATATATAAAAACCTCAAACCCTTAAAACGGTTTCATTTCCTTTTCCCACGTAGATTGCTTTAAAGTGTGCATGCATTCCTGTCACCAGCCTCCTGGCTAATCATTAAATGGGAGTTTGATTGATTTCTACACGCAGTGGCTCCCAAAGGCTAAGCGTTTAAAAAGGAACTGTCTCATCTGTTGCTTTGCAGAGATCTCTTGCTAGTTTCCTCTCCAAGTAAAGGAAAAAACAAGCTCCACTCCCAAACCTTTCATTACCATAACCTTTTTGGAGTCAAGTGGACAATTCTGTGTTTACTTCACCACTCTCAGTAATTTCACATGATAAGGAATAACTTCTGTGTTACGGATGCATATTCCCCAGACTGCTCTGTACACGTGCTTTCACTTGCTTTATCTTACCTGACCTGTAATTTAAAGACCTTAAAAGGATACACTGTGCTAAGCAGACCATATGGCATGTGGTACACCTGACCCACGCTTAGCACCTGCTGAGCGCACTGTGAGCGTCACAGGCTGTTTGATACAGCACTCCTGGCCAGAGGGCAAAAACATATCCATGCATTTGCATGATGGACAGAGGCCACGGTTATCTGACACAGTATCCTGACAGTTCTTCCAAGATTAGCAAATCTGTAGAAAGCAATGGGCTTAACCAACAAAAGAGATGCCATATTGCAGAGACCTACATGTATACAGACACCTCGGGGATCCTAATAGCCTTGCCCTGGTGAACAGGGATCTTCAACAAATGCAAACGTGCTTTGAGTGGGGAATGTCAGCATTAATCGTTGGGATGCTCACAGGGTTTTTCTAAAGTACTCATAAAAAGCACAAAGAGATGTGTTTTGATATCACTTGGGCAAATATAAGTGCCATCCTGACTTACCCCCATATAGAGCCAATAAGGGCAGGAAGCAACATGCAGTCAAAAATAGATGTCTCAAAATAAAAATAGTAGATGTCAAGTAGAAAGAGAATGCATGAAACTTTAGTGCTCATAAGGGTTTAGCAAGCATGAGCCTGAATAGTCGCCTGTAAGATCCAACCTTTCATTCATTGCTGATTCTGCTGGCCCATGACTCACTTTATCTATACACAAACTGGCCCATTAAGCCTGTTTTTTTAGTGCAAGCTCTGTGAGAGTTACAGAGCAGGAATAGCATGCAGAAATATCAAGAGATGCTACCACTAGGTAATTTGTATAGCAAAATCTTGTAGCAGCAACAGCAGCCTTTGTCAAAGCAGTCCAGGTATCCAGCAAAGGCAGAAGACATCTTATTGGTCCATGTGGGAGTTGTAGCCTCTAACACCAGGCAGCTGGACAAACACAAGGAACGGAGCAGCCAGAAGGATTTGTCTCTCTTACGCTGCTCAGGGAGAAAAATTTATCACGCATGAGATCAGCAAGGGGATATTCATTGCAGACAGGGTGGCAGAGCCCTGGTGGTGTCCTCAGCAATGGTTGGCAGGCAGTAGGGGAGCTCAGTCTTGCAACAAGGGCAGAACTAGACTTTGTGCAGAGTTAGTGCTAGGTGAAATGCCATGGACATCAGTGGGGACACTGAAGGGTTTCTCTTTTCCAGGAATTCTCTAAAACAGACTTTGGAATTGCCCAGTTTTACGCTGTGCTGCCTCTCAACAATATGCCTTGTTTAATCTATCTGAAATAAATTTGGCAGTAATCCTTCTGTCTTCACATTGGAATGTTATTAAAAAAAATAGAACTATTATCTTCTTTCATTTGTAGCTCTCTCTCCTGTTACTGGAATAAAAATTCTCTGGCTGGGAGGAGGTTGTCAGGCTGGAACTGCCTTTATGTTCAAGGCTAGAAGAATCTTATGATTGCGTAGGCCTGGGGATGCCGACTACCCTCTAACAGGGGTATGTTTTTCCTTACACATCTGCAAACCTACCCCTCACAGCAGAGGAAAATCTCATCCTCACAGGACAGGCTGTTTCTTGATTCAGAGCACCACTGACGCTCACTGTCAGGGGTTTCCAACCAGGCCACAGAAGAGATTCTGTCAGGATTTGTCCATGCGTGGGGTTGGGATACAGGTGGGCTCCCCTGCCTGGTGCAGGGAGCCAGCTGGGAGGTCCTTCTCCTGCTTGCTGCTCCGTATGGTAAATCTGTGGCCAACTGAGCCATGAGCGAGTGCTCCAGGCTCCAGTCTAGCCTCGAACTACCCCGGCTCCATCTGTCACCCTATCTGGGGCATCTTTGCTGCATGATTGGCACAGGGCTTGAAAAGGCAGCACAAGACAGGCCATGTGGCAACCCTGCCGATGGGGAGGGGGTGGCGGGGGAGCAGGATGAAATATTGTGACAGGACACTTCAAGCCCCGGCTAATCACAGCTGCTGAGGGCTGAAGAGTGCTATACATCCCCTCGTATCAGGCAGTACATTCCTGGCAACATTATTAATTCAGAGGAGTCCCTTTAATTTGAAGCAGAGATTAAGACTTTCCCCGGCTGGCCTCACTGCGGCTGTAAAGGCAACAGGCAGGGCTATTGTAAGGCCATTAGGGAAGAACAATAGGACGCTGAAAGGGGGATGCGGGTGAATAGGGGAGCGAGGGCTGGCTTGTGCCAGAGGCCGGCTCGGCTCATTAGGGAGCGGCAGATGGAGCGTGGCCGGGTTGCCGGGCAGAGCCGGGGCCGGCAGCTGGCGCGGCTCCCCCGCTCCGCAGCGCATCCCCGCCGGGCCGGCTCGGCCGCGCCGCAACAGGTGCGCGGCACTGCCGCCCTTCCCAGCCACAAAAAGAAAGCTGAAAAAGAAACAACATGGGCTGCCCTTCTTCCGCTTCTGCCTCTTCCTGCTGCGTCCGCCTCGACATTCCCGAGCTCTGCCGGACTGACATCGGGATGCTATGGAAAGCACGCTCTCTTGTCCTGGTCATGGTCATGCCAGTCTGTGCAGGCATTGCTTCCTTCTCAGCAGGGATAAATGACAGCAGAAACCTGGTGGCTGTGCAGGAGATGGTGTTATGCACCCAGGTCATTAGGCACGGTCGGGCACCTAACTGATTCATATTTTAAAAGTGCCCATTGGCTTTACTGGCCTCAGAGGAAATTCCATAACTTATGCTAACCAAGGATTTTCTTTTCCTTGATGTGCTTGAACTCATAGGCATGTCATGCCTGAGAGGAGTGGATTGGACACTGATGGAAGTCCAGCCTTGCACTCTACCAGGTGCTGTGGCATGTGCCAACCTCCAGCAAATCAACCTCTGCAGCTCCCTGACAACCCCTGCCACCAAGCCCACACAGCTTTCTCTCCAAGCTGGGGAGCAAGGACAAAAGTCCTGCTAGAAAGAAACCCTAGAAAGCATCACAAAGGCAGTGGGGTTTTTTCCTTTACTAAGTTGATGGAAAAAAATCACATTTCTCTTCCAGTTTTCCATACTTCAACCCCCAGAGCTTGTGAAGTAGTGATTCTGGCAATCAGGGCTCCTGACTGGTGGCCTGACAACTACCAGGAGAGGCAACACTCTCCCCTCTCCCCAGATGTGGCCCAGGGGCAAGTATGTGGAGAAACCTGTTCGAACCTGACAATCCTCTGACACTCTGGGGAAGGTAATCCAAAAGATCTTGCTGAACATCACAACAAAAGTAATTTTATAGGTATCTGTTGTATGGTATATGTTTATAGGTATTTGTTGTATGGTTGGATCTCTCAAAGTTGTTTACAATGCTTTTGTGCAGTTCTAAGTTCTTCCCTCTGTAGAGGAGATACTCCCACAACCTGAGCTAAGATTGTGACTGAGCAACCTAGCATGGTCCCCAGCAAGGGCAGGACACAAAGACCAGGCACCCTGCCTTTAACAAACTGATGTCCCCTGGTCTTTATGGTCTGTATTCCCTCCCAGTCCATGGCCATGCATGTAATTGCTGATTAAAGAGAAACTGCAATTTCTTCCATGGAAAAATAATTTTAGGAAACTGTGAAGAGTATTTTTAGTTTCAGAGGTAGAAACAAGAAGGAGCCAGCATCCTGTTCACAAGTCACTTTGTGAAGACCATCACCAGGCACTCTTTGGACCACTCACACTAATACTCTTTGACAGCATTGGGGTTATTAAAGGTGACACCTGCAATGCAGCATGCAGAAAGAGGCCACAATATTCAAATAAATACTGTTTAGGCTTTTTACAATCATCTTTTCCTTCTCTGCACCATAGAACATTCAGCTTAGTTTATTCTGTCTTACCTGAATTTTTTATTCATTTCACACTATATGGCCTTCAGTTTATCCAGGCTGCAACTCTGTTTCCAAAAAAAAAAAAGAATGCATCAGAAGTGATTATGAAAATTCATTTGATTCCTTTTATTTTTATCACTGCTGAGCTGTGGTCTTTATCTTGATTTCTTATGTATCCAATGAAGACTAATCCAACCCTGCAGCACAGTGTTCACTCCCATGTAGCTGCAGCTGCTGGTAGGAAGCTGCTAAGTGTAGCACAAGGTGTTTAGTGGCAAAAACAGAGGGCAAGGACTGGTGTCTGCTTACACTGGTTCTGCTATTGAAGAGACCACAGCTGAATGGGGCTCACTGACAGGGTAAGTCGTGAACACTGTGCTGAGTCTGAACTCAGACGGAGCCATGAGGCACCTTTCTGAGTCAGATTCATTTGTACAGATATAGAGACGGCCAGCTCTAACTTTTCAAGTGCAAACACAACTATTTTACACCCACAGAAACAGACAGTGGAAGGACCTAATGCTCAAATGTAACCTTCTGAGTAACCTGATCTCCATGAATTTGTTGACAGCCCATGGTACCTTCTCAAACAAAAGGCAAAAAATTTTTCTAGTTACTTAGGCAGAATTAGATGTTATACAACCCATCCTGAGGTATCACAGTAATTCAAGAAACAGTAAACAATTGAACAAACAGGCAGATTTTGTTCCAGAAACAGATGCAAAGTGAAAAAGCAAAGTTTCCATATGTGCATCTGCAGAGGTTTTGTCCTGTGGCAAGGTCAGTGCTATTTGCCCATCTTAGTTTTGAAATGTGCTGCTTATCATTTGCAAAGCTTGTCAGAAAACTGAGAGAAAAATAGGAGGAGCTATAAGAAGTCTTGCTCTAGAGCTGATGCTCTACATGCTGATGCTCTAGACATGTGGACTACCATTTTCTGCATAAAGACAAAGTTTGTGCAAGGAAGGATCTAGCTGTCAAAGGGAGTTAAACCTGCTGCAGAAAGCTGGATAGTTTAACAAGTGGAGAATCAGAAATTGTTGCAGTCTCTTCACAGAAGACTTTTTAAGTGCATATCCACTTGCTTGGTATCAAGCATATTTGAGACAGGTCCCTGAAGGTCTTTCTGTTGTGAAATCAGGATGTTTATTGCTGTTCATAATAGCTCAGAGATTCAAACTACCACTGCCAGGAGCTGTAGGCTGCTTAAGCTGGCCATTTAGTAACAGCCTTGCACCTACATTCCCCCATCGTATAATTTCATGTCATCATTAATTCCCTGAATAGTGAGATTGGAGGACCTGAAGAGCAAACACTTTGATTGCCACTGGAAACTCATGGGTTATGGAGAATAACCATCTGGCTCTGACACTGTGTTCCCAGCACAGGGCTCTCTGTCCATCACTGTGGGTGAGCTCATGCCTCCAAAGACAGCAGCTTTGCTCTCTGACCCAGCAGCAGATTCCCAAATGCCAGCAAACACAAGAGGCAAGACAAAGTCAACACACACACTGGCAGTGTCAATAGAGAGCTTCTTTCTGAGGAGGAGGTGCAGGCCATAGGGTTTTGCTGCTCTTTTGCTGATGTATTTCATCCTGTGAGCTCTGACGGAAGTGCTAGCTGCCAGGGGGGCAATGCTGTGACTGTGCATACACATTGTGCAGAACCTCTCTGGAGAGCAAAGGGCAAAAATGTCAAAGACTGAAGAGATGAGCCACACCTCACAACTCTGCAGTCTCTTTAAAAACATGGAGGAAGGTGGAGAACTACATGTGGATGTGTTTGTTCAAAGATGCACACAGCCCACCTTAAAAATCCTCAGAAGTGTTAATGTCATTCTGTTGTTCTCACAATCTGAAAAACTTAAATCAAGCATTTATGGTTTGATTCACAGAAACAAAGATATGCAGAGAACTTCTAACCAAAGAAGCCACAGTCCTATGTGTCACTTAGGTGCTTCTACAGACAAATCCCTGTTTGCAGCCTTCATTTGTGCACGAAAATGGTTTACACTTCTAGCTCTGGAAGCAGTGACTGCAAACGAAGGCATGCCTTTCACATGTGCTTTTGTTTATGGGACATCGTGTTCACTTTTTTAAAATACAGTTCTAGGTCAGTGGACTGAAGGAGATTGGTCACTGCCAGGGGCTTTAAAATGTGTTTTGCCAATAAAGGTTACCGTGACCCAATGTGTCCTCTAACAAGGCAATAAGATCAACGTAACTGTCCATCCTGTAATGCTTTTTCATGAGGCTGCTCAGGGTGAAATAAGATGCAATTAATTTCTACCTGGGGTAAACAGAGTGTAAAATCAGAAAAACAATCTTATTATGTAAAACCCCATTTGAGAGAGTGTTTGCCATGTTCTCATGTTTCAGCCTAATTACATGAGACTAAAGGAGATACATTTATTCTGGCCCTAGTTTCCAAATGTCAAACTGTGCTCCTATCATTTTTTTGGAGCAAAAGTCATAAGTCCTTCAATCCATTTCGAGTATAAGTAGACTACTCATGTTCAGAAAAATAATTCCATAAGAATCATAGTTTGCATAAATAAAGTCATTTTTTAGAGGATATCTATTTAGTAACCTGGACAAAAATGAGAAGTGGCTCCAAAAGAACCTCACTAAGTTCAATTAGTCCAGGTACAAGGTGCTGCACCTGGGTGAGGACAATCTTAGACATGAACACAGACTGGGAGAACAACCCACAGCAGCCCTGCAGAGCAGGACTTGGGGTTTATCACGGATGAAAAGCTGGACCTGAGCCAACACTGTGAGGTCGAAGGCCAGAAAGCCAAACGTGTCCTGGGCTGCATCCAAAGCAGTGTGGGCAGCAGGGGAGGGAGGGGATTCTGCCCCTCTGCTCTGCTCTGGTGAGACCCCAGCTGGAACCCTGCATCCAGCTCAACACAAGAGGGTCTTAGACCTGTTAGGGTGGACCCAAAGGATGCCACAAAGATGATCAGAGGGATGGAGCAGCTCTCCTACTAAGACAAGGTGAGGGAAATGGAGCTGTTCAATCTGAAGAAAGGGAAGGCTTCAAGGAGACATAACTGTGGCCTTCTGGTACCTAAAGGGGGATTATAAAAAGGAAAAAGAGGGACTTTTTATGAGGCCAGATAGTGACAAGGCAAGGGCCAATGGTTTTAGACTAAAGAAGAGCAGGTTTAGATGAGCTGTTAGTTTTTTACTCAGAGGATAGTGAAGAATAAGAACAGGTTGCCCATATAAACTATGGATGCCCCATCCCTGGAAGCGTTTAAGTCCAGGCTGAGTGGGGCTCTGAGGAGTGGTCTTGTGATGAGTGTCCCTGCCCATGGCAGGGGGATTGGAACTAGATGATTTTTAAGGTGTCTTCCAACCCAAACCATTCAGTGTTGGTTCTGTAATTCTAGACAATAGTTCTGTAATTGTACTTGCACTCAGTCTGCTGGACAATCTGTGGATCTCAACAAGAAGTACCATGCATTTATTCTTCCATTCCACTCTGTGAATATCAACAAGAAGTACCGTGCATTTATTCTTTCATTCCACTCTGAGAACAGAGTCACCCATAATGCTAGAACAATTTGCTTGTAACAGTACATTTGCAAAAAAAAGGTTTCCACACATGATTTTAAAGAAATCACTGCATGCATACTTGTGCCTTTTTACAAAATGTGCACATACCTGCAGGTGATCTTTCTACATCTAATCTACATCTGTGAATATGTGCAACTGTGTGTCCATAAAACCAGCTTGTGCACCGGCACTCTAGTGAAGGATGCAGCAGAGCTAATGAAAATTCCTTTTAAAACTCATCTCATGAAGGTGAAAAATTCATACTGGTAAGGCCCTGAGAAGTTGACTGATCACCTATTGTGGTTTCTCCAGAACATTGGCTAAACTGAGTGCGAGGTTACAATTTGCATCTCTATTTTTTCTGAGCATATTTGGTTAATTCAAGGTCTGCATGAGTACACTCAAGTGGACAAGATTTTTGCCTGACCAAAGTACCTTGCAAACAATTTTACTATCCTCCCTGGCTGCTGTCCCCAAGCAGGGGTGAGCTATGGATGCCTCCTCTCTCCATTTGATAAGCCTTGAGTGGGCATGAGGATCATGTCCAGACTCGTGCAGTTCTACAGGAAGTTAGGCAGACCTTCACAGCGAGCAGAGTGGCAGCTTTCACAGTTAATGCTGCAGAACTTCAAAGGGTGCTAGTGCAGCCACTGAGGGATTTGACCTCCAAGTTCACATTTACAAACAGCTTCCAAACACATTGTAATCATGCAGCTTACACAATAGGTTCAGCCCCAATGCCAGGGTGCTGCCCTGAGAAGGCTTTAATGAAGAAAACAAGGAGAGATTATTTTGTATTTTGGATTCCAGCTCTTGCAGTGTATTTTGTGCCTGAAAAGTCAGCACTGGAAACAATTATTGGGATGTGAATGATGATGGTCCTGAGCAGCACACTGTCTGTGGCCAGTACCTTCTGTAATTGCAGAGGGTTATTTTGCAGCATGTTACTAATCAAGTGCCAGCTTCCTTGTGTGCTTGAGGAAAAGGAAACCAAGATTTGTTTTCTTCCTTTCATGATCATCAGCAGGCGTTGTTTTCACAAGCATCTCGAGGAAAAGGACAAACAACAATGTAAATTGTGCAATTTTCACAGTATTACTTCTGTCGTTTCCCTCAGCTGCCCAAAACCTCTTTTGCTCTAAAGAGAAAGCAGCAACGCAGGACAGTTTGTACATAAACAGGATTGTGCAGTGTTAGATGAGCAAAAGCCAAGCTGAATATCGTAACTAGATGCTGTCCTAGTCATCAGTTAGTGTGGGAGGCAGGAAGCTGTTTTCTCTCTGCAAGCATTGCTGCTGTTGGGAGTTTATTTATCAGCACTTTGTATCCAGGAAATAGAAGCTGCTCTTTGAAAGCACTGTACTGTTTTCTACCTTTCAGGATACTACACTAACTTATTCCCACCCTCCATACCCCTTCCCACTCCTTTTCCCCCACCATGCCCCTCTCACCAGCACACCACCCTCATCTCTTGGACATAGCATTTTGCCTGGATAAAGTTTTGTCATTGACCCAGGGAGAGACTAAGACTTCACCAGAGTACCAGAGTAGAAGAGAAGGGTATAATTCTCTCACGCCAACGAGTAAAGTCAGCTTCAAGTATTTTCCAAATTACTGGAAACTAATAAATAGAAATATGATTTCTCAGGGCCCTTCACAAATTGTGAATATACTTAATATTATTAAATGATAAACAACAATGCTGGCGAGTTTGCAGTTGGTCTGCTGTAGCAATAACATGGTGTTCTGCCAGCAACAGCACAGAATGCAATGCTGGGAGAGCAGGAAACTAGTGGGAAAGAAAAAAAAATATGCAAGCCTTGCCCTTTATGCTTTGCTGATGGGGAAAAATAAATAAAGAGCACAACCTTTCACAAAGGGCTGACTCTGGGATCATTCTGAAGGGCTGGACCCTGCATGAATCAGTAGAGCAAGAGGTGAAGGCTCAACTGCTGCACAGAAAATAGCCCCTCAGCAAAATGGGCACTGGTGCTTTATCTCTTCATTACTAATCCTGCCACATAGATCTGATATCATAATCCCATTCCTTCCTTTATGTCTTAATCTCTTCCCCAGCTTCCAATCTATAGTAAAAGTACATTGGCCAAAAGGATGGGAAACTGGATTTGGCCTAAAGAGACTAGTAGCTAAATGAGCAGGCTTTGATTTCCTAGAAGGTGTAGCACCCTTCTTCTCTGTAAAAGTGTTTCTGCTTTAAATCAGTAAAAGCAAGAGTGGAAGCATGACAGTAAGTGCTGAGTATGTACTTCCTATTTTTAAACAGTTGCTCTCAAGAGACTGACCAGTTTGTGGCTCTTTGCTCCCAGAGAGAAAAATATCATTACACATCTTGCATAAGTCTATGGGCTGTAGGACAAGGAGGGTAGAGAGGTAGGAAAGGTAGACAGTGCATGGTAGGAGAGGACCAGCCCCACTGGGCTGGCAGTGTGCGCAGCACTTCTCAGCCGTACTCCTGTCCCCGTGACACCCCGGCCAGTCTCACAGGGAGCATGAGGATCTCGGGAACAACACCTGCCAGCATTAGTTTCACACTTCCCTGCAGGCCAGCAGTGCCATGGTTGAATCAGTACTTTTTAAAGCTGTGGCAGGAGGAAGGGTTCTCTCTGGGGTCACACCAAAGCAGTGGTGCTTTTTCTCCGTACTGCTCTCAAGACATTGGGAAATTCATCCTGTGAACTTGCAGTGTCATCCACTCACTGCATTTGAATAAACATTGTTCTTTTCTTACTTGGATTAGCTCTACTTACTGAAACCACATCCACTTTTTATGCTGGCTGCCTGTCCTGTAAACTAACACAGAGAAATCTAAAAAAAAAACCTCAGGGGCCCTTAGTGCATAGCCTGCTAGTTACTTTCTTCTTCTCCTTTCCTGTAAGAATAAATGATAATATCCTCTGAGGAACTACTACAGAACTCTCATTTTCATTTTTGCCTTTCTTCTTTCACCTTCTTCAGTTCACAGCATCTCTCTGCTTATACTTCTTACCATGTTACTGTAGCATTCAGCTATCTCCCCCTCTCAAAATAGCCATAACAGCTTTTCCTCCCTTTTCTACTAACAACTGTACTCATGCTTCACTCTAACATCACTGGTGTAGTGTGTACCTCTCAGTGTGTGATGAGCCATCTGAACATACACACGCTATCACCACTTCTCCTTGTGGAGTTGTCATTCCTGAGGCTTGCTGTGGCAACAGCATGCACAGGAACACTAATACTTCCTTGCAAGCTGACAGGCAGGGTCTCTCTGTCTCCATACTCCATGGGCTGCTGTTCACACTCATTGGAAGTGAATTAGACATCACAGCCACACTCACTTCCTGATAAAGTCCCAGATTTGCACCCCATAAGCAACATACAAGGGAGAAATCCAGCACTCAGAGATGGCAGGCAGGTGGAAACAGTCAGTGAGACTTTGTTTCTAGAAATGCCATCAGATTTGTGATCTTCCTTGCAAAGAAATAACAATCTAACTTTGCTACTCATCAGGGTTTTCGTGACCTATAAGAAGACTTTTGTGTTAGTGGCAAATATTCTTGCATCTCTTCAGATGAACAAGGCTAAGTGAGTCTTTCTTGGCCCAGAGAGCAGGTGAACTGGCTTACTATTATGTCCCTCAAAAACACACCTTAAGTGTACAAGATGTAAGTCATAATAGTGATCTATTCAGCATCAGCAATCAAAAAGGCCTTAAAAGAAAAATATTGTCAGCAAAAGTCAGCACATTGCTATTTACCAGACTTACCAAAGAACAAGCTGTACACATAACAAATGCAATACTGCCTCCAAAAATAGTCAGGTTACAGCCATGGGGACCACAGGAATGGTTGCATGAGGGAGAAATGAACCTTTGTCCCAAGCCTTGAGGAGAAGAACTTAATAATGTTTTTTTTGTACCGTGTACCCGTGGAATTCATGTGCGGACAAGACAGGTAAGGCATCTGTGTAGCTGAATATGTGGCAAAGACTTTGTTAACAACCTCTGCCCTAGGTTGTTTGTGAAGGCAGATATTTGAGGCAGTAGTTAGAAACCAAGAGTAGGTGACAGGGTGTACGTTGGTATTTTTCTCTCAGACTAATTAACGGGCTTATACATACAGGCTAAAAGAAGAGTTGCTCTTGGAGACAACTCAGTATGAGATGGAGGCTAGCTTAAATGAGACAGCAGTGTGTCTTGTTGTGTACCCTGCAAATACTGCCACTCAGTCTACGCCAGAAAATCACACACCAGGCTCCAGTGCCTTGACATTCTCCTTGCTCCAGCAGCTTTTTGTTTCCTGTGCAGTAATGGGATTTAAGAAAAATCACTACCTCCCATGGCAGTTGTAAGATCCCTTTTCAAAGGCCCATCTTTTTCTCTTCCAAGTGCTTTTACAGGCTTTCACATTGCTCAAAGCTTCCATAACATTGTCAAGGTGTCACAGGTGGATTGGGAGCTTCAGACAAAGTTTATTAGAGAAGCTGTGCAGCTGAGCCACAAGGACTCCCTTGCATTCTAAACTCCTGCTCAGAGAGGAGCCTGGGCACAGTTAGACCGAGTCTTACCCCTAGACTTTGTCACAGTTTAAGGAACTTTGTTCAGCAGGATTTAAAGATGGCAAATCAGATGTATTTATATAATACAAATTATTTATTATTAGAAAAAATATATTCATCAGAATTATTTACTACACAGTATAAAAGCTAAAACTGCTAGAAAGTTAGAATAGGATGGTGCACTATATTAGTGCAGTTGTATTAAAGTACTTATATTAAAGCTGGCAAAAAAGAACAATTACTAAATAGAGATTGATGTAACTAACCTATATCAACACCTGCTTTGTGGGCAGGTCTCTTTCTTCTAGCCTTGAGGAGTATCTTTGGTGGGCATCCCCTTATCCAAGGGAGGAAACTTCATAAACACACTTCAAGAAGGAATACATTAGAAGAACCTAACTGTACAAAAGTGGATTGGATTTTTATAGTGCAAAATTATATGACTCCCATATCATATGTCTTTAACTCATTTTAGCAGATTATCTGCCAAATCTTTGTCTCACTATCAGGATGTTAATTCAGAGTCAGTCAGCCAGCCTGCTTTAGCATAATTCACCAAAATAACATGGCAAAGGCACTACATCAATGGAGTTCAATGCTCCACCACAACACTGTGTAAGATTACCAGAAATCCTGAAAATGCAATCTGGGAAACAGACATTGTTTCCACATAAAACATGGCTTCCCTCACATACATACATAAATTTTTCACCCTGTACATCTTCTACAAGATTTTTGGCTTCCCATGATATTTAGGGAACCTCAACAATTGCCCCAAAGCACAGTCAAACAAACTTAAGGTCAGCATGGTCATTGCAGTACCATGGCTTCTTCAGGACTGACAGACTCCTACTGAAATATGCTGTGAATTTCCAGTGATACTAGATACTAAGATAGTTGTGAGATACTTTCTTTAAAACTCGTAACTATTTTAGTTAGCCTTTACCACCCTTTGCTTCAGAATATAAAATTGCAAAAGCAACAATTACAGTGCTAAGAGGAAGGAAGGAAAATAAATATAATAAATTATACCCAGTCTGAATAATCAGGCAATTGTCAGACGTACAAATAAAACCACTCCATGTTAGATGTTAGACTTGTACAAATGTTGTCTCTATAGAACAAAATTAGAGCTACCACATTACTGTATTTACATTGGTTCACAAAAGTGTGCTTATAGTGGAGCACTAGAATACTCATGTATTTTGGTATTCTTCTCAATGTAATATATTTGGGGAAATATATTAGTATACTTGTTTATTAGGGAACTTTATCAAATGGCATGTGTGCTGCCCAATGAGGGTCTCAGAATAACCAGCCTAACTTCCATATATGTGTGATAAAGGCTGTATACTCACTGAAAGCATTGCCTGGTTCTGGTGGCTGAGATGTGAAAGGAAAGAAGGATCTGATAGTTTTAATCAAAGCCATTATGAGGAAATGAATGAATGTTAATGTGCATAATCTGGCTGACCTGCAGGGATCTTTTTGTGCTGGAACTAGGTAAAATTTAAAATATGTTAGTTAACTGCCAAAATCAAGGGATTGCAACATATTAATCTATCTCTAAAGTGAACAGAAAATGTTAGGCAGCTTGTGACAGGTATTGAACTAAGACCTGAGATGCACTGAGGAAATGTGTTTCTCTTCAGCTGGCAGCTGAAGCAGGAGCCCAGAGTGCCTGAGATAAAACACCCTCCCTGTGTATATCAGGTGAGCTGGAGGGTGTCAAGCTGTGGTGGCATATAGTGTGCCAAAGAAATCTTGCAGCAAGGCCAGAGTGCTAAATATTTAATGATTCAGCTCTTGATTTGGCACTAAAGGGACCAGAAAACATGAACTGGGATGCTGATATCAGTCCATGGCAGAAGCTGGGCAGCAGCTCCCAGCAGTGCCCACACCACGCACTCAAGCAAGGGAATTAATTCCCTCTACTTTGCACCTTTTTTCTCAAGACCATGCCAGCAAACTACTTGGCTGAGAGGGACATTTTGGACTTTTTCAGAATCTGTGCATTTTTGAAGTGCGTATTAGCAAAACACGCATTGTAAAGATAACCATTCAGACTGAAAAGCAAATTGTAAGTTACAGCAGCTCTCTTGATATAAAGAGGTGACAACACTATCCCAATTAAAACAAGACAACACTGCTAGTGTTCCAAAAGAGATCAGCTCTTTATGAAATACAGAATACGACACACTTCTCACCTCAAATAGTGTACAAAGAAAGGCTTTGACCTGTTAAGTAAGTGAGCAGACATTTAACCTCTCTCACTCTGAGCAATAAGAGCCACTGGGGTTTGTGATGCTGCCTGATATAGACATGTACTCTATCAAGAATGGTGTTTAAAGTCCTAATCCAACATGTAAAAACATGGTGAAACACCAGTGATACTCCTCATGCTCCCCGAACTGAAGAGCTAAATAAAAAATATGCTTTTGCTGCATTCCAGGGAAAGATAGTGCTCTCTAGGTTGATCACATGTAGCTGCTGACAGACTTTTTGCTGTCCTGATTGAGCTCACTTACTGAAAATTTGGGTACCTGCACGTCACGTTTCTCAACTTTGCAGACTGACCTTTGCAAGTGGCTGCAATAACATCAGTCTTTCATTATACTATCTTCCTAAAACCTGTCAATAATCACTGGATGAAATGGATAACCAAAACACACAGCGTGTGGAGACTGCTGATTTCACTGGGGACATGAGAAATGTAAGTCCATACACTTCTGTGAATAATTTCTAGACATTCATTTGTGTGGTTTCATTAGAAATTCCCCACGTGGGGATGATACATATATCTTGTGTCAGAAATTGCTTTTTGCGTGACCTAGAGGAGACATTTCTTGGATTATAATTTCTGCAAGGAAAGTAAAATGAAATTTCACTTTGGATCAGTCTTGAATTTCTCTGACACTTTTATAACCAAATTGAAAAATCAAATGTTCAGACACAACCTTCTACTAGAAAACTACTGGTCTCCAGCAGACAGAAGATAAGTGATAAATATAACTGCTTTAAGGAAGTTTACTGAATGTCTACTTAGATGCTGTTATGTTCCCATAAAATATGTGATTCATCTCCTTTTTTATGTTCCCACAGAATATGTAAAATTGGGATGCTTGCTGTTCTTTGTCTTGAGACAAAGTCTCAAGTCCAGGATACAAACAGTTGAATTTTTGTAAAATGAAATCTGAATAACCATGTAGGTATTATATTGACTTATGAACTGTCTCATTCATTGTGCT